>JAODAL010008188.1:0-119710 GCA_025379985.1 Phyllomedusa bahiana | reverse complement strand
CTTTTGACTTTTCTCGGTTCCCCCACACTCTGGAACTCACTGCCCCAACACTTCAGACTCTCCCCCTCTTCACCGGCTTCAAACGTAACCTGAAAACCTACCTCTTCAGGATTGCCTAAAACCCAAACATTAACCGGGATGCACTGCTCTGCCCCACAAACATGTCTGCCCCTCACCTTCTGTCTCTTCACCTCCCTGTAGATTGTAGGCCTCGCGGGCGGGACCTCTTTCCCTCTGTACCAGTTGTTAGTCACTTATTGTCACTTGTAATTTGCTGCCCAATGTTATTTATGTACCCGCCTGAAATGTACAGCGCCCTGGAATCAACGGCGCTCCAAAATAAATGAAAATATTAATAATAATAATAATAATAATAATAATAATAATAATAATAATAAAATGGGTGGCAGTCTGAAAAATTCCCTCAACTATAGATATTTCTATTTCGAGAAACTCCAGCTGTGTGTCACTGAAATGGGAGGTAAATTGGATGCCCCAGGTCTTTTTATTCAGGTCATAAACAAAATCCTAAATAGTATTAGATGGACCAGACCAGATAAATAAAAGGTCACCAATGCACCTTTTATATAATACTACATATTTATAGTGGGGATGAGAATATATATGTTTAGCCTCAAATGACCCCATGAAAATATTTGCATAGGAAGGCGCTGCTCTTGTGCCCATAGCAGTTCCTCGTTTCTGCCTATATATGGCGCTATTATACAGAAATAAATTGTTGTTAACAATAAAATACATTCCTTCTTTAAGAAAAAATTGTTATGAGATAGGCATCTCATTATATTTCACTAGGGCTTCCTCTATACATTCTGTCCCTAATTCGCGAGATATATTTGTGCACAGGGCCGACACATCTAGAGTCAAAAGGGTGTAATTTTCATTGCCCTCATATGTCTATGTAGGTGGAAAAATAAAAAAGTTATGGCTCTGGGAAGGCGAGGAGGGAAAAACGAACGTGTCAACAACAAAAAAACGGCGGGTCCTTAAAGGGTTAATAAGAAAGGAGGGACAAATAAAAACATGCCAGTGCATAGCTAGGGACTGTCTGCCCAGGAAGCTCCCTCGGACAACCCATTTTTTGATAGGTAGTTGGTTTGTGGCTGTGAACCATTTTGTCCCTTGAAAAAGAACTTTGCAAGAAAAAATAAGAAGATATTTACTTTTTCCTTTTCAAAGAAAAGTGCTTTAAGTGACAGGATTTATAATGCATTCCATACTTATTTCTGGGGTGGGAAATTGAAAGAACCACCAAAGATGATGTTACCAGAAGTTTGAGAGGAGAGAGAGAAAAATGTGTTTCTGATGATCATTGAGTTCCTGTCTTATGGTATAACTCACGGTGATTTTTTTTCCAAGTACAATTAGACAACCTTTAAGCTAGCATTTGAAACCAGGTACACTGAGAATAATGAATGGTTAAAGTGGGTGAAATACACCGCATCACACAAACAGGTCTGACTGCCTTGCCTGTGCTTCTGCTAAGCCTTAACTTCCAGCCATTCCATTTCCATTGGTAAAACAGGAGCTAATTGTACTTTTTGTTTTCTTCATATGTTTCAGTCCCAAGGATCAAATGATTCTGCTTGTAGACAATTAGAATATTTGTATCCAGCCACATAGGTTAGGCCACACTTCCCTACCAGTGTAGCTACTTATCCTGGGAATTATACCTGTTTTTCCATGCTTCTTAAGTCTTAAGAAGGGTAAAACATTTTTAGTTTTTTCCTCAACGGTATTGTAAACATAGGATCAATTTAAAAGGTAACAATTCCAAGTCATACCCACTGCCTCTCTCACACAATCAGGTTAGATCAAGAGCCGATGTACAGTGGCTCTGTGCAGATAGAAGGATTGGATCCAATCTAAATGTTTGTTAAATGAAAAGGAGAATGCTCTCCTGTAAAATTACTAATGCCCTATTATATATTATCAAATATTGTCCCTCTCTGACACTGGAGAGATTACTACTAGAATGTTATAGGAAAAGAGGAATCAGTGCATGAGGCATTCTTTGAGTTCCTTAGAAGTAAAAGATCTGCTCCTGCAGCATTCCCTGATAGTTTTCTTTAAGGCCCAAGGTGAGGTGGCTGCAGGTCTTGCTTCTATAATACCCCAGATCACCATTAATAAGAATGTTGCCCATATTAATTATGTGTATTATAATGAGCAAAGATATTATAATTACACTAGACAAGCTGTAAGAGGGATAATCGATCAGCTAGGCCCACCAACATCTATAGGGTGCAAAATATAATAAAGACCATGTGTTTGTACATCCATCCCAAATAACACAGCCCAGAGGGAAGCTTCTCTGACTGATTAATTAGCCTCAAATGCAAGAATACATGATCCTTTTTCTAAATGAATGTAAGGGATGAGGGATGTTTGGAAGATGGGGTGCCATCATTACCAATGTGTTTGTAGCCATTGGGGTCATAATACTAGTTAATATGGTCCTTGGAGTTTGTTGTTTTCCCCTACAATGTAGTATGTTTGCAAAAGCTGTTAACAATATGATGAGTGCCAATACAATGGTGCTCCAGATAATTCCCCAACCTTATGCAAATACTGCCACAAGCTTTTTAGTTCCTGTCTGTATCATAAGCAGATCCATTCTGTTACATCATTTACCTATTGCCCCAAAAGATACGGAACAATTACTATTTGTAAGACCACTTCAAATATGGTGCCCATGGAATTGGCACTACTTTCAACTATATATTGCATGAGAAGAACAACCAAAAAAGGACACAGAAAGACATTGCTAATGTAGGATAACACTAATGAAAAATATGGAGATGATTGAAAATGAGATGTATCATACTATGTGAGAAAGAGACGTACATAAGGGAACATAATGTGTAAAAAAGGGATGAAATGAAGGAACAGGCTGTAAAAGAAAGAGGGAGACAAGGGAGAGCAGACCATGAGAATGAGTAACACCTACTGTATAAGTAGGACTAAATATACCACACAAAATGAGTTCATTATTTTATGTTACAACACCTGCTATGAATATTATATGGAGGTAAATATTACTGGAGGTAAATATGGGGCTTTATGATCATTGTTTGTGGTGTGGTGATGCAACAGGAGTTCATAAAGAGCTATGGGGTGCTTATTAGTGATTCTGGTGCTTCCTGTTACTGTGTGGAACCTGAGGAGGACAACTTGTGAAACACAGATAGGAGTATTTTTGTGCACTGCACTTTTACTATATGGGCTACTGTTGCTCTTTCGGTCACTGTCTGTCACTTGATGATATGGGTCAAATAGAAAGACAAGAGATGTGAACTGTAAATGCATAACCTTTCCACACATTTTAAGGGTGCAATTACACTTAAAGGGGTTGACTCACTACAAAGACTAGCTTTCAATATGTAGGGAACACTAAATGAAGACGTTTTCCAAATATATTGCTTTGTTCATCTTTTTTTGTTAAGGAGCTACAAATGATTTTATCACCTTCTAAGGGCTTTCTAGTTTCACAAGTGACTGACTTGTGTACTCCTTCTCCCCTGCAGTTTGTTCTATCTGATAGCAGGGAGTGATGTCATCTCACAGGTCATGGCAGGCAGTGAGAGCTTGTGTGTTATCTGATCTTTCAGACAAAAGACAGTAATTACTCTACTGTTTATATTAGCTCAGAAGCTTCTCCTGTCCTGGTAGAAGGTAATTTAGCTAATTTAGACTAATAAACATAATAAACAGAGAAGTCTGAATACACAGAGCTCATATGCTAATTACAGACAGCTTGACCTGGAAGTGACAAAGCAAAGCAGCATTATTTCATTCATGCATCCTAAGAAACTTTGAGATGAGACAACCCCTTTAAGTTTTTGTGGTGGTTTTTTATTAAAATTCCCTTTAAAAACATGTAAAAATGTGTCTTCTTTTGAAACTACATGAGTTTTGCTTTTTATCAAGACATGAAATGTGTATGCTTTTTCACAAAACATGTTTTTTCAGATACAATATTAATGATTTTTGTAATGCACTACAAAAATGCTACTTGTAATAGTACTTTAATGTGTCTAAAAAAATGTCCTCTTAATGGGTTACAATAGTAAGGTGCACTCATGATACCTTCGCATTAAGCAGACCAATTTGTAAACCGATCAAGGACCATAATATGTCTTTTGTTGGTGGGGCAAAAATGAGCTGGCATCAGTGTCCTGAGCTGGATTAAATAGGGGCTCAGATGTCTGATGACAGCCAAGACCTTGTTCTAATAGCGAAAAGTAGACATGCCTCTGCTGTTTAACCATTTAGCTTCCAAAGTAAATAGTGGCATATAAGTTGTTTTAGAGGGAGATGTTTTCCTTTCTAACCCATTTGGCATCCTCTGCAATGTGTTCCCAGGAGGCTGATGGGTTTATATGGTAGATGGGGACCTATTAAAGGCTCCCATGTCTGACTTCTGTATGTGCTGTTTAGATCTTGCCAGAGGTAGGGTCCAGTAGGATGCCTGTTAGTGTTACACTGACAGGTATAATATAATGCATTACATAAGTAATATGTTGTATTATTTCAACAATCAAATGACTGCATGTTTAAGTACTCTAGTGCGACAAAAAGAATAATAATTAAAAAGAAGTTTAAGAATGATATAAATAAAAAGAAATCCAACTTAAGATTTTTTTCCTAACAAAATCCCCATCTATGGCAAAAATAAATAAATAAAACCTATATATAATTAAAATTGATTGCTGCAACTGTAATAACTCAGACTATAAAATTATTGCATTATTTATCTCTCAAGATGAACAGCATAAAGAAAAAAATAAATAAAAAATGCTAACATTTTTTGTTAATTTTATTCCACAAAAACACAATATATAGTAATCAAAAAGTCCAATACATCTAAAAATGGTACCAATAAGAATGAAAAGTTATCCTACATAAAACAAGCCCTCACATGGATCTGTCAACAGAAAACTAAAAATTATTGGAATATGAAGACTCACAAAGAATTTTTTTTATTAAAAAGTATTTTTGCTCATTCAAAAACTGAAATTCAAAAACCTATATAATTATGGTATTGCCATAATCGTACTGACCCATAGAAGAAAGTTATCACAGTACACTTACCATATAGTGAATGGTGTAAATTTAAAATGCAAGAAAACAGTGATCAAATTACTGCTGAAAGACTTAATCAATAATTTTATGTACCTCAAAATGGTGGCATTAAAACATAAAACGTATCTAAAAGAAACTAGCCCTTATATGGGTACGTTCACAGAAAAATAAAAAAAGTTATGGCTTTTGTACTACAACGATGAATAAAATTTAAATAAATTGCTTGGTGCTTGGTTAAAGCAGAGGTGTAACTAAAATGGATAGGGCCCCAGAGAAAAATGAGATGAGCCCCCACTATCTTATGATAGGAAACTTAGCATAAGTAGCAACAATTAAATGTACAAATAATAGCACCACATATTAGGGAACACACGTAGTAGTGCTAGATAGCAAAAAGCCACCAACTAGTTGTTCCTTATAAAGGTTCTTTGTTCCTGCACCTGTGAACGCGCATTGACCTCCAGCCCACATAGCTTTTCCTAGCAGAAGCCAACAACTTGTCATTCCCTACAAATAGATTCTTAGGCTAGGTTCACACAGCTTAACTGCGGGGCGTAATTTCGGCCCGCAATTACGCCGTGTGGACGGGGGCGGGGCGGGAGCAGGGGAGTGAGCGGGGGGCCGGCACTTCGCCGGCCCATAGACAATCACTGCTAGCGGCGCGTATACGCCGCTAGAAAGTGACATGTCAATTATCTCCCCGCCCGGCGGCTTCGCCGGGCGAGGAGAGGAGGCGTAATCCATAGTTCTCTATGAGAACTGTGAATTATCGTAATGAATGGGCGCACTTCGGCGCGTTATTACGGACCGAAATACGGCCCATTTTAAGCCATGTGAACCTAGCCTTAGGGAGACATGTATGCAAATAGGCATGTTGAAGTGCATTTTCACATCTATTTTTCAGTGTAAAATGCGGGTGAATCTATGAAAGTGTTTTTTGTGCACTCATAAATGGCGTCTAAAATTCGACGTGCCTTATCTGTGTACATTACATTTCTTTGCCGCATTTTTAATCCGCCAAACATGTGTATAGGCTATAGATCGGCTAGAAATTTAAAAAAAGTCATTAAAATAGCATTTTAGTAAAAAGAAGCTATGAAAGTGATCTTGCTTGGTGGACTACAGGTCCCAGCAAGACCTGTGATGTGCTGCCTCTTGCTATATGTGAATAAAGGGTGAGAGCAGCAAAAATACATTTCAACACTGATCACAATCCGATAAAAATTTCTTTTTATTTAATTAGTAAAAAAAAATAGAAAAATTTTTTTTTAAAATAATTTGAAAAAAATAGGTCAAATGGGTTATTTATTTAAAATTTATTTTAGTTTATATTAATTTTTTAAATACATTTAATAGGAGATATTTTAATATTTTTGGGATATTATATATTTTTATATTCATTGTATATGATATATACAAATAAATTTCAACACTGATCACAATCCGATAAAAATTTCTTTCATTTAATGTAGTAAGAAATAAAAATCATTTCATTTTTAACATAATTCTGAAAAATATAGGTCAGTGGGTTAATTAATTTAAAAATTAATTTTAGATTATATTAATTTTAAATACATTTAATAGAGAAGATATTTTGATATTTTTGGGATATTATATTTTTATATTAATTGTATATGATAAAAAAATAATATATATAATTTAGTTTTATTACATAGTTTGATAATTATCAGAAATTACTTTTTATTATTGTACTGGTGTAAGTTTAGAAATAATGGATATTTTTGGCCCACTTCGACTCCTCAGGCTCAGGCAGACCACATTGAAGTAGGTCTGCATGTTTGAGCAGAAATGTCCCGACCTGCATTTATTTTATTTATTAGTGATTGTGGGGCTGTTAATTCTGACTGTTGGTTAAGACACAAAGGCACATTTAACTATGGACACACTAGATGCCTTTGTTGTTCTAAAATTAAAGTGACTAATACTGTTACATCTTATGCTAACAAATATGTGCATAATAATAATCAGTATATTAACTGTAATACTAAGATTTATTTACTCTCATGCACTATTTGTTCTTTGCAGTATATTGACTGTACTTCTCAATCATTGAAAAAACGTATCGGCAAACATCTTTCCGTCATACCACAAACCGCCTCAAGAAATGTATTAGCAGCTACTTCTCATTTTGGATCAACTCACTCTGCGGATACTTCTGGCTTTATTGTAAGGGGAATAGAAAGAGTTAATGCCCCTATTCGTGGAGGTGAGATGAGAAGAAAGTTGCTTAATCACGAGGCCTATTGGATTTTTGTTTTTGGTATTCGTTCCCCGCAGGGTATGAACAAGCGTTCTGATTTAATCTATCATTATTGAATTAATTACTGTATATTTTTTGTGTGTAATTCTTGTTGTTTTGTTCTTACTTGGTAATTATGCATGTACATGTTGCCAATTAATGATCTATTGTGGGGAGTATATTTACCTGTGATGTGCTATGCCTATGACTAAGGGCTGGTTCACAGCCTGAAACACGTTAGGGCGTTTTGTTTTTCTTGTATCTTTTTGTCACCACTAGTTTGTTGCTTCAGTTTGGAGACGAGTGGGATAGCTGGCTCTTTCATTTTCTTTGGACCTGCATTCATATATGTGTCTAATAGTTGGAAAGTGGTGTGATAAGCCTCTAGAATGCCCGCAGAACGCCAACATATGTTTGGCGCATTAAGAAGTGTTGGATCTGTCGAACAATGCATCAAACATTTTCATTTGATGCACCAAACACTCACTTTGGCGCATTTTACACCATACATGTCTCTGCTATGGTTGCTACAGCTATACCTATGCCCATATGTTAAAGCATCCTTGGCGATATGCACAGTGATGGGTTGGTGGGTTGTGGTCCAGGATATGGAACCAAATAGCAAAAGTTGCATTTATAGACATTTTTAGCCGCTCTTAATTTTGTTGTATTTATTGCTTCTACAGATGTAGCAAAACAAACCTTGGCAGATAATGCACCATTTTCATAGCATGGTATGATATCTCACCTTTCCCCATGCTTTTGATTGGCTTTTGTTTAGAGACAAGAGCAGAAAAGCTGTGATACCACAGTCAAGTTAAGCTCTGCTACATTTATAAATGGTGGGTGTACCTATGTTCCTGGTCAATTGCCAACGAAACTTCAGGCTTAGTTTGACTTCTAAATATATTTGTACAGAACGAGCTTTAATTATTATGCCTCCTATTTGTAAAAGCAGAAGATTCAGACCAACAGCAGAAAACTATCCCGATATAATTTAGCTTTTTAATATTTCATCCCAGAGGATTTCATCATCTGCCTGTTTATATTAACAATTATCATTTTTTATTGTACAGATCTTACACAATATGAAGGAAAGAGCTGTACAAATATTTTTTATTGGCAGCTTGTGCTATTGAAAGAGATATGCTTCTATGAATACATTTTAAAAAGACTGATGACTGAAGCAATAAATTGGCAACTATATCCTGTTATTATGGAATACAGCACCTGCGAGACAAGAATGTACATTTCAATAAAATCATTAATTATGTGCAAATATGTCCTAACTAGCTATTTATTAGCTATCTAAAAACAATTGCAAAAATGCAACTGAGATTTCCAAATGTCGTGTTCATTTTTATCTGTCTAAATTCAGCTCAGCCTGCAAAATTTGCATTGATGCCACCGAACTTAAATTTTAATTACATTTGGGACGATGTAAATTTGCCCAGAAAAAAAATGGACTTCTGCCAATTCTTTTCACTCACCTAGGAGAGTGTTGATTCAGGAGGTAACACCTGATTTATAGCTATGTTCATAATGTCCTATAGTATTTTCCAATGTGTACAGATCATTATATTCTTATAGTCTTTCATTTCAAATTAATTTTCTTAGATCCTTTAAAATGTAGCTCTTTGGATGGCAAGTACAATTTAAAAGTATTGTAACTTAGACAAGAATGACAATTAAAAAGAAGAAATAGGAATAAATGTCGATAAAAAAAAGTGTTCTTGTTAATCATCCAGCAAGACTATAGCTCAAAACATCAGGCCAAGCTGTCAACTTGGTACTGGCAAAGCGAGTAATACTTACTAAAAGAGTGGGACATAGCTTACTGGACAAACAGTACAGAAGGATCAGTGTAATGGCCTAAGTGCTTTCTATTTCACATGTTTTAGTATTGAAGGAAAAGAGGCAAAAGAGAAGATGGATGTCATGACATCCTATTGTCATTATGACATCCTTTTAATTTTGTAATGGTATGTAGCAGAATTAAGGAATATGATTATGTCATAATGTCAAAGTGTATGTTATCTTTTCTGATTTATTAAACATAGGTGTACTGTGATCCAAAAAGATAAAATGTGATTACCACTTCACTCAATAAAATAAAGCTGACCATAGACATGAGACAGCTGTCTACCATAAATTGGTTTGGCTGACAGCTATCGCTCCTGAATCATATTCCTACATAGTGCCATAAACATGCAACTTCTAGTCTCATCAGTTTGCACAGTTGTTCAAAACAATACTATCACATTCTAAAGGACCATACTACATAAACCTCCAATTCTATACAGATGTTTACAGAAGTTTTTATGTCACATGAACAGAATAGCAAAGAAACTGTGGCATGTGCCACTCAATGCCATAGGTATTCAACTATTCTCTCCCAGAAACTATGGGAATCTATAATTCTTTTGTTTTCTAGATGCCATTTTGATCTTTATTTTAACCTTTATTTATAGTTCCTTGACCTACATTTATTGCAACCGGCCATGTTGTCATCACTCTTTTTATTATATGGGTGTTGAGTTATCCTTGTATAGCTTTTTGGCTATTTCAAAATATTTTTAATACTTCTATGTGATTTTAATAAAGCTTCTGTATTGTATTTTAGGAGTGCACATAATATGGTGTTATCCATTTCTTGTCTCTATACAGTTTTTGAGCACAAAGCGCTGTTGTTTAGATGGAGACTAACCCAGAAATGGTTCATAAAAGGTCACGAATTAGGCTTTGTGTTATTCCTGATGATAAAATATTCATAGGCGGCTTCACATTTTTTTGTCTTTATTTTTTTTTTACAAAAGTAGAATAAGAAAGAAAGAATGAATCCCAGCAAAAGAAACAGATAAAACATTTTGATTGGAAATGTCAATTCTTGTTCTAAGTCAGTTGTAAGTATATGGGTGTATACTCTTGTGCCAAATGGCCCAGGTAGTTTACAGCAAAGCCAAAAACCCGTGATTGTTTTACCACAAATTATAGCACTCTTTCCTTGTGGCTTTTACAGGTCCACAGTAATTACAGGTAAAAACATTCTAAAAACGTGTTTCACTTGTAATTGCCATGTAGACAAAAGTCGCATTAAGAAACAGCAGTGAAACAATACTTGTGCCAACACTACCAGTGCCATTCGCCACATGAAAAAACATCATGAATGCTGTTTTCAAAAATTGTCTTACAAATTAAATATCTGAGGCCAAATTCCTGAAAAACCAACAGCTATTGTGGTAAGGTGCAGGTACTATTTACTACCATATCTAACTTAAAATAATATCTACAAGTAGATACGTGAAAGAATTTCTTTATTCAACCATTGTTAGAAGGAGGTGATAAACCTAATGTTATACTTAGACAATTATTAGTCATCACCACATGGAAAAATAGTTTGAAGTAGAAACTAGTGTTATTTTTGTAGTATCTCATCTCAGTTTGTTGGCGTTTAATATTGATACACATTATTTTTCAATCAGATGAGTTTGAAGTTTCTCACCTTTGGTCTCACCCCTACTCCCACATTGATTGTAGACTCTTACACCTTGGGCGACTTATATTTATTTTGGTACTCAGATGCCATTTTTATGCGCATATTAGTAGCGTATAATGTGCCTGAATCTATGAACCTGTTCTACTTTGGGTCATGGATTTAGCGCTTTCTAGCTAGAAAGAGACATTTCTGGCTCAGTCAAACCACTTTTAAAGTGCTCTACCTGTTCCAGCAGTAATGTGTCTGGATTTGCTGTTCAAACGTCATTAATGTGTAAAATCGTACGGTTGTAGTGCGACACGCCTCCAGCATGCCCCTGATTTAGACGCACTACAAAGTGCCACGGTTGCTTTATAAGGCGCCTAATTTTCGAGTTTGCCTGATTAAAAATATAGAAAACAGGGCAGTTTTTGGGCTGAAAAGATGCCAGACTTCTGGCGCTGCCCCGTACATACATCTTCCATTGGGTCTGACCTGTAAGTAGCTTTTTACTATATAATGTTTTTTTTTTTTTTTCTGTTCTTATATCCTTTACATTGCAAAGTGCAGTGGAATATGTTAGTGCTGTATAAATAAAGATTATTATTGTTATTATATTATTTTATTATTATTTGGAGCAAAGTATTAGTCTCCTAATATGTAATTGAAATGAGAAGAGCTTGTCTACTGTTTGACATGTACATTGCATGTAAGGTTATAAAAGGGATTCTTGATGCATATTTTTTTTTTCAGGGACAAATAAATTAGACTAAAAAAATACTAATTATTGATATCTAGGTAATGGGTTGAGGATAATTAAGCTCCACCAAAGCCTTCATTTTACAGAAGGATCACATCCCAGCTCTCATACAGAGCCACATCAGCATTTCACTTTTGGGAATTTTGGCATGGAGGTTTGCCCTTCTCTGACCCCATCCCCTACAGGGAATCTGGAATATGGTAGCAGTTTCCCAGTGGCTCGCATTAATTGGAACATATCAAACCCTTCTTTCTTGACACTTTTCTTCTCCACTATGGAGACACTGTACTGTGAAATCTCAAAGGGCATGGTATTTTCCCTGACTGTTATTTCTTATTTATGATATTTTGCACATGCTGGGAAAGCATATGTGAGTTTTTATCTAATTTTTAAAAACAGGTTAGACTGAGAATAGTATGACATCTGCCAGTACATAATTATGTTGTCATATTTATTATGAGAAAAATGTTCAGCTTCAAGTAGAAGAAAGGAAGAGTCAAGGGATGCCCTCAACTTTTAGTGCCAAGCTATAAAAGATTACTAGAAATAAGCAATGGGAAGCAAGTTAGAATACTACTTTGTAATACTACTTTTACTTTGTAAACTTTCCTGGTAGTGGTATATAGTGTTATTTCTAGGTCCACCCTACAAGACATTGTATACAGAAATGCTTGAAAGTTTGTAAACCCTTTCAAATTTTCTATTTCTTAACCTAAATGTGACCTAAAAATACATCAGATTTTCACAAAAGTAGATAATGAGGACCAAATCAAACAAATAAGTCATAAACATTAGACTTGGTCATTTATTTATTGAGGAAGATGATCCAATATCACATATCTGTGAGTGGAAAAAGAATGTGAACCTTTGGTTTCAGTATCTAGTGCAGCAATAACTGTATCTAAGGGCGACATGTATGAACGGGCTTTTCGCCTGTTTTTTTTGGCGTAACCTGGCGTAATCCCAGCTTGAATCCGCTGTCGGACGCAGGGATGCAGTGTTTAAAGGGGGCACGTTCGCCACTTTCAGCTCGCCCCGCATGAAGGGGGTGCAATGGGCGCGGTGGGTGGGACCCCGGCGCACTCGGAAAAATCCGAGGCAAAGTACGATCGCGAGTCGGCAAAGTGGGCGCCCTCGCAGCGCTTGCCAGCTCCGACAGGCAGACCTGGTTAATTCTGGTCTAAATGCTCCGGACGGAGGCAGAAGTGAACGAGAAACGGAACATGATAGGAAACAGAAAATGCGCAAAAAGGAATCTACGGCGCTCAACTCCGTGCGGCGTGTAGTATGATATCCAAAAAAAACGCCTTATAAAAGGCGGAAAACATTCTCAGAAAAAGCTCAAAACCTTCAAAATAAAATAAGATAAATACATAAATTAAAAACCTTCACAAAAACTAGAGACGGCGGCTACATCAAGAATTAGATCTTGGAAAATTGCCGGAATACAGGTAATTCAAATTCTGAAAGAGCTTCTCATTGGTCGGCATAAACCGGCCAATCAGAATAGAGCGACAGGAACCATTAAAACCTAGGGAGAAGTATGGACCAATCAAATTCAAAGGCGGGACAGTTCCAATACAGTCAAAATGGTCATAAAAGAGCTGATTGGCTATAGCTAGCGGGGGCTTTGCTATCTCTGCCAATCATATGCGCGAGCTACTTGTCCCATTGTAGTCTATGGAGAGATCGGCTCAATGCAATCTCGGCTCTCAGCGCCGTGCGGCATGGATTATGATAAAAAAAAATAATTTTTATTAAGTGTAAAATATTATCTGAAAAAGAGCTGAAGCCTTCTCTAAAAATAAATCAGTTAAATCCCAACAATAGGCGATTTGTCGCCAAGACCGGCGCTACATAAGGAATTGGCAATCTAGAGAATTGCCAGGGAAATACAGTAATTCAAATTGTTTATAAAATTCTCTTCTTCATTGGTCGGCATAAACCAGCCAATCAGAATGTAGGAGCGAGCATCTGGCCATTCTAAATCCTATGTGAGGATATTGACCAATCAAATAGTGAGCGGACATGGATCCATTATAACCTATGGAGAAATATTGACCAATCATATTTAAAGGCAGGACAGTTCAAAATACAGTCAAAATGCAGAAAAAGGCTGATTATTTTTTTAATCATACTCCATGCCGCACGGTGCTGAGAGCCAAGATTGCATTCGTTGCCAGATCTCGGTCATAGACAACAATGGGACACAGTAGTTTGCGCTCTGATTGGCTGGGAAAGCCTAAGCCCCCCGCTACACAAACCACTCAGCTCTTTTCTGCCTTTTTTACTGTATTTTTGAACTGTCCCCAGCCTTTGATTTTGATTGGTTCTAAGATCTTCTCCAAAGGGTTACTAATGGGTCCCTAGTCATGCTCCTATTCTGATTGTCCAATAGTTCTCCATAGGTTTTAATGGCACTGTCGCTCTATTCATGATTAGTGTTGGTTATTGCCCCGACCAATGAGAAACTCTACGGAATTTGAATTACTGTATTTCCCGGCAATTTCGAATATCCCAAATCCAGATGTAGTCGCCGATCTCGGCGACAAAACGCTGTTAGTGATTATTATAATGTAATGTTTATAGAAAGGTTTCAGCTCTTTTTCAGAGAATATTTTACACTTAATAAAAAAGATTTTTTTATTCATACCGCATGCCGCGCCGGCGAATCGCTGATTTCTAATATGGCCGCCACCGATCTCTCCTAGATACAATGGGACTAGTAGCTCGTCCGTCTGATTGCTGGGATAGCCAAGTCCCCCGCTAGCTCAACCAATCAGCTCTTTTCTGCATTTTTAATGTATTTTGAACTGTTATTCCGCCTTTAGAATTTTGATTGGTTTAATTAGATTTCATTCTCTCCATCAGGTTTTAAATTGGTTCTCTGTCGCTCCGTATTCTGATTTGGGTGAGCTAGCTCAAGCCACCCGCTAGCTTTAACCAATCAGCTCTTTTCTGGCCTTTTTACTGTATTTTAGAAACTGTCGCTGCCTTTGAATTTGATTGGTCAAATTCTATCTCCATAAGGTTATAATTAGAGATGGGCGAATCGGATTCTAACGAAGTGGAATTCGGTTAGAATTTCAGAAAACTCTCGGTTCGTAACGAAATCAACTTTAGGGGTGGATTTCGCGGAACGAAGTGTGCTTTTTCATTGATAAAATGGCTGCGAGCCACGTATGGCGATGAACATGGTGGGCAAAGCATCTGGGAGGAAGAAGGGCAATAGCCTGCATGACATGTGGCAGAGATACAGCCAATCAGAGACCTGGGGCGGGATTCTGTTGACGTTCACCGCACTATATAAGGACCGAGCGCGCCGCTGGACTCACACTCTCTCTCACTGTACTGACAGTGAAGGTGCTGTTCTGCGGGTGATAGCGCTTTCTGAAGAAGCTGATTTTTACACAGCGAATTTTGTGTGGGGTGGTCTCAGCTTGTCTCAGAGACTTGTTCTCTGAATGTTCTATTTCTGATTTTTTGGGTATTGGATCTGAAATCCAGTGTGGCCGCGTCCACTGGCAGCTGCATATCCATTCAATATCCAATTGGGATCTAAGCCTATTGTTTCCTGTTTATATTACATATAAAGAAACAGCATATTTTTATACAATACAAAATACCACTTCATTGTTTGGCTGCTCAATTCTATTGCGCAATTTACATCCAGGGGTAATTAAGCTTTGTTGTTGCTGGTGTCGGGCTGACAAAAATTAAACCGTCTTTTCAACGCCAATAATATATATTTTTTTGGTAGCGCTAATTCACAAGCAAAAGGGTTAATACAATTATATCTCCTGTTGTGTGGCGTAAAATACACCATTGTAACACGCTGACAAAGCTACTAGTTTTGTGGTGGCTCAATTCTATTGCGCAATTTACATCTCAGGGGGTTTAATTAAGGCGTTGTTTTGGCTGGTGTGCATGACAAAAAATAAACCGTCTTTTCAACGCCAAAGTCATATAGTTTTTTTTTTGGTATGCCTAATCACAAGCAAAGGTTAATTACAAATTTATCTCTTGGGGGGTGGCGTAGAAAATACGCCATTTGTAACAATACACGTACAAAGCTACTAAGTTTGCTGGTGGCTCATTCTATTGCGCCACTTTACACCAGGGGTTTAATTAAGCGTTGTTTATGCTGTGTGCTGACAAAAATAAACCTGTCTTTTTCAACGCCAAATATATAATTTTTTTTGGTAGCACTAATTCACAACAAGGTTAATTACAAATTTTATCTCTTTTATGTGTTGAGCGTAGAAAATACGCCATTTGTAATACGGTCTACAAAGCTATACTAGTTTGTGTGCCTCAGATTCTATGCGCAATTTACATCCAGTTTGTTAATTAAGCGTTGTTTTGCTGCTGTGGCGACAAAATAAACTACCGTCTTTTCAAACGGCCAAATATAATTTTTTTTTTTGTAGCCTAATTCACATAGCAAAATTAATTTACAATTTAATCTCTTGTTGTGTGGCGTAGAGAAATACACCATTGTAACACGCTAACAAAGCTACTAGTTTGTGGTGGCTCAATTCTATTCGTGCGCAATTTACATCCAGGGGTTAATTAAGGCGTTGTTTGGCTGCTGTGCTGACAAAAATAAACGGTCTTTCACACCGAAATGATATACCATTTTCTTGTAGCATAATTCACAAGCGAAGGTTAAATTAAGATCCTCCTGTTTGTGCTTTTACATTTAGAAAAACACACACCGTGCTTGTAAACACACATACAAGTAATTTTTTCCTGGCCATTTGGTGAGCGCAATTTTATCCAGAGGAGGGTTTACCCAGAGGCGTTGTTACTTGTGGTTCATTTGGGAGTCAAAACAGGGTGTAAATTTATCATATAACAGATAGCTTCATCAAACAGTGTCCTGTACATTTTAGAACAAACAGAATCAGGACAGAAGAGGGTGGCAGGCTCTGCAACTGCGTAGTGGCAGTGGCACAAACATTTCTGATACGGGGCCCAGTCGCAGGCACAGGCAAGGGACTCGCAGCAAGGGTCACTCGAGCTGAGGCCCACAAACTGAACCGCTGTCAATCTAGCGGCCGTGTGTTTGTTCAGCAACCAATGGTTCTTGATTGGTTGACTAGGTCATGCCTCTTCTCCCAAGATGACATCTGACAACCCCCAGCCAAAGTCGGTGGAACCTCAGACACCAACACTAGTTTGGCATGGCGCCAGGGAGCGGGTCAAGCGGCCCTCACTGTCCGGCTCAAGCCCGCTCATGTCCCCATCAAGTTTCCCTCAGCCAGGGATCTACTATGTGGGTCTTGGTCTCAGCGCCACTATATAGCGAGGATGAACAATTTGAGTAGGGCATCAGCAGGCTATTCTTGGGCAGCGAAGAAATGGGCGCCAATTTCCCTTGTCCTGCTCTTGCAGTAGGCGGCAAAGCGTATAGTTGTGAGGAGTGCATGGGAGGTCATGTATGGGTAGAGAGGTCAGTGTCACCCTCGCTTACCAAGACCATGGTGATGAGGACAGTAGTGACGATGAAAACACAAATAGATGATGATGTAGCCGACCGCTGTCTTGGAGCCGGTGGAAGGCAAGGCTTCAATCATCGTCAGTGAGAAGCAGGCGTCAGCTTGCGTCGTCATGGCAGCGGCAGGCAGCCATGCAAGTGGTTTGTGTGGCCTGTGAGTCAGGCTAGGTAGCGAGTCAGTTGTGAGGTCGGGAGCCAAGCGGCCACTGGGTTAGGAGAAACCCGCTTCGCAGGTCCAAGACAGTAGGCGACAGGGGCTCAGCGAGGCATCGTCAGGCAGTAGTCACCTGCAGTGCGGAGCGTTGGCGTAAAATCTAGCTACTACGGCTCGTGGTGGCCGTTCTTTGCTAGACAGCCGTAGAGCCGAATATGGGTATATGTAGAATCTGTGGGCAGTAAAGTGAAGCTGAGCCAGGGAGCTAGAACGTTGGCACAACGGCCCTGCGTCAACACATGCAGCGTCAGCCATCCGGTGCCTTGGGAGAAACGTGGCTCAGATGTGTTGGTCCATCCTGCCGCTGCAGCATCAGCGGCCTGTGGCACGCATGCCATTTCAGCCAGTCAAGGCTCTAAACACCACCTCTGGCAAGAAGCAGCTGTTTCTCTTATTGACATCCCTCACCCGTTCCCAGATGCATCCTGGCTCCTCGCTGACTCATGGGGCGCCCAGCATGTCGTGCAGCAAGAGGCGATTTGTAAAGAGACAACAGTATGCGTCCCCAATCCATCCTAATGAGGCAGCAAGCTGACCGTCGCTCCTGTCCCAAGTTGTTGTACTGTGGCAGTCCCCTTCCCTCCCTTTCCAAATGGTGGACTCTGCACCATTCAGAGAACTAATGCTTGTGCGACCGAGATGGAGATGTTCAAGCCATGTAATTTCTTTTCCAAAAAAGGCAGTACCACACCTTATAAATATGTAGAACAGAAAGTGGGTCAGTCACCTTTAGCTTATCGGGTTGTTCCCAAGGTAACACAGCACGGCAGCGGGCGGACTCGAGCTGTAACTATGTTCAGGGCCAGTACAATGTCCTTTACCGGCCCCACTGGGGTTGAATGTGCTTTCCTGCCCCCAGGCACACCAACAACTTGACAGGGCGTTACGCCGCTTTCTCCTCCAAGCATTTTTGTCGTTGTCAAACTGCATGGCTCCATATCCCAGCGCCAGATGTCCGCACGCCCCCAATCCTCCTCCGACTCACGCAACCACCATCTCAGCCTCCACAAGTACTGCTCCATCATACCACATGTTAGGATGCACCAGCGTGTGTCACGCAGTTCTACACCTAGCTTTGGCCTGGCGAACGAAGTCACACAGGGAGGAACTGCTCCGCCGCGTTATGCAGGCAAGAAATCGATTGTGGGCTTTTCCTTCTCGCGCTCCAACTTGCAAATCGGAACCATGGTGACGGACAAAAAATGGGAGGAACATGGTGTCCGCGCTCACCGAGAGGGATGGTCCAATGCGCCCTGCATGCGGCACGTGTTTCAATCTGGTTGTAAAAAGGTTCCTGAAGTTCTTTCCACCCGGTCTTCAGAACATTCTGAAAATGGGCCAGGAAACTGTGCGATAGCACTTTATCCATTCGGTCACAAAGTCCCCCCCCAGGAACACCCACCTCGGTTGGCAGCGGGCAAGAACGTCCGTCGATCCCCCAACAGCGGCGTCTAGATATGGCGATTTTCCAACCGCTGATATACCAGCCTGCACACTGTTGGACCGACTGTATGAACAGAGAAAGGCCATTAACGATTTTTTGATGATCCAGGCTAGACTGAAGTACTTACTCCCCCGTTAGTAACTGTTGGAATGTCAGCCAGTGGCAGCTCATGCGTGACACCACACCTGCCTTTTGTTGAGGCCATTCGAGGAGGCCACGTTATTTGATCAGTTCAGCCAGGACTACGGATGAATACACGTCATTCCACCTGTCTTCTATTCATTGGAACAGATGCTGAAAAATCTTCTGGGCAGGGGACTGGAGATTTGCGACTTACATCACGGTGCAACATGAGTCCCAGGGTGGGGACTGAAATGGAGTGTGAGGTAGGAGGAGTGAGACATTGGAGCAGAAAGCATTGCGGTGAAATATTGATTTTCTAACCAGGGAGACAAGAAGTCGAGGAGCAGGAGCAGCTGGGAGAGGTGGTATTAGATGAGGAAGACGAGGCAGATAGACTCCCAAGCACCTCAGTGGCAGTATACAGTGGAAATGGGAGGCAGGGAGCCCCTCTGGCAGTCACTTGTGCAGATGTCCGCAGGCATGCTTATTTGCCTGGCTAGTGACAGCCGAATAGTCAGCAACCGCTGAGGGATGACTCTGTTCTGGCTCTCCACCCTATTGGACGCCTCGCTGACACCCAGGTCCAAAATGGGAGCCCTTTTTCCCAGCTAATTGAAGGTGAAGACAAACTCAAATACTTATAGGAAATCCTCCGTAATCATTGCCGCTGCCTATGTGCGGCATCGTTTCCCTCCTCTAGACATGTCTGACCGGGGGGTTCCATTCAGAAGCGCTCACGTACTACTGCGCGACTGCTGGGTGAAGGTTGGGGGGTAGAAGCAGTACCAGCTCCATCAAGCAGTGAACTAAGTCCAGGAGTCGACTAATGAGGCACTCCTTCACCGCGCCTAGGTGAGGTAGGGGCAGTCACCAGCAGGCAGCTAGGGTGCAGCAGGACATGGAGGCATTCCCTGAACCAACAGGTTTGTGGCGTACATGGACAAGCACTCCTGCCACACTTCCAGTTAGAAGAATCCGCTGGACGTACATGGCAGCCAAACTGATGTGTGCCGCAACGTTGCCGAGTTTGCAGTGGCAAGAATGCGTGTCCTGCCCGGCCAGTAAGTGTGGGCATCAGAGCGGGTTTACAGATGCGGCGGGGGCCATCGTTACCGGACCCCCCAAGAAGAACACTCTTGTCCACTTGTAAGAGTGTTGAAAACAGACAGACGCTGATTGTCAAGATGAATCAGGGCGTGTGATCGTTCCAGTATTTTCCACACACCAATGCCTTAGCGTCAGTCTGCGGTTCAAACTACCTGCCTTCATCCACTATTCTGATGCCGCCACCCGCCTGATGCCACACATCTGGCTGATAGTTTCTCCATCTGCCTACCACCGTCCTTTACGAGGGACGGTATTGCCACCCACCTCAACACTCTGTCATGTGCCACTCTTTGTGCTCATGCTGCTGCTGCTGTTGCTGTTGGCGTGAGATCCAGTCTGTGTCATTGTGCCAGTCTGCGGCCTGGTACTGTTTTGCCACCTCCAGATTGTCTTTGTGCCACTCTCTGACCTCATGCTGTTGCTCCTGTCATCACCCTCCACCTCTCTGTCATTGTGCCACTGCTGACCTCATGCTTCAGCCGGCCGTGACCTTTCCACGCTCTCAGTCATAGTGGCGCTCTGCCTGAGGCCTAATAATATTCTGCCACCTGCAGAATGTCATCTGTGCCACTCTCGTGACCTCATGGCTGCTGCTGTGTCTCCTTCGTGCCCTCCACACTGTGGTCATTTGTGCCACTTTCTGACCTCATGCTGCTCGTGGCTGCTGCCGAGCCCTCCACAACTGTGGCCTATCTCCTGTTTTTGACACTCCAGAATTTGTCATTGTGCCACTGTCTGACCTCATGTTGCTGGCGATGTGTGCTGCTGCCGTGCCCTCCACACGCTGTGTCATTGTGCCACTGTCTGAACCCTATTGCGCTGCGTGTTGCTCCTGCCGTGCCCTCCACACTGCTGTCATGTTAACCATCTCTTTGGCCTACTCCTTTTTTGCCAGCTCCAGAAATTTTGGTCATGTGTTGCCACCGGTGCCTACCTCATGACTGCTGCTGCCGACCTGACCTCCACACTGTGTCATTGATGCCACTCTGGCGGCTGGTACTGGTTTTGCCACTTCCAGAAATGTCATAGTGGCCACTTGGGGGTCTGACCTCATGCAGCTGTGGCTGCCGCCGTCACCATCCACACTCTGTCACTAATGTTGCCACCTGAGCTCATCATTTTGTTTTTTCCTGCTTTTGCTGAGCCATGACTTTATCAGGCTACTTTCCTGCTTCAGTTTTTGGAGTCAGTTTTGCCGCACCATAAGTGCGCCAGTGCATTTTATAGTGAATGGCGATTCTAACAGAGGCGGCCGGCAGTCCCATTTGTGCGTGTCATACTGAAAACACACGTAATACATTGTATGAACAACCAAACCAAGCTCCCTCGTGGCATATTTAAGCATGGCACAACGTTCTACAGCACCCTGGGCAGGGCTCTGGGCGGCCCTGGAAATAGCTGTTTTTTAAAAACGGAGTTCGTGCCGAAGTAATTAGGCACCGGAAACGAATTTTGTCGGAAAATACGCGAAGTGACCGAAGATCCAATTTTTTGAGGAAATTCGCACCATCTCTAGTTATAAGGGTTCACTGTCGCTCCTATCTGATGGCTGGTTTATCCCGACCAATGAGAATAGTTTACAGAATTTAATTACGTATTTCCCGGAAAATTTTCAATACCCAAAATTTTCTCGATATAGCCCCGTTTTTGTTTTTTGGGAAAGTTTTTTTATTTTGTATTTTTTTTTGATTTTTGAGCCTTTTTCAGAGAATTTTTTTAAAACCCCTTTATAAAAGCGTTTTTTTTATTCAACCCGCAGGGACATTTTAAAATGTTTCCCTTTTTTCCCCAGCCTGTCTCAATGGGAATACATTTCGGGGTTCCCCCCACCCCCCACAAAAACTGCGGGGCCGGGGGATTTTTCCCCCCCAATGTAAAAAGCGCACCTCCTGGGACGCGAATATTAGGCGCACCCCCCGCACTGCGCCCAAGCCCCCGCACTGCGCCCCACACATGGCGAGCGCGGCGGATTTTAAAAGCTATGTAGAGCGCACTACCTGGGGTGCAAATCATAGGCGCAGCGCCGCACTGTATACCGCCAAAATACGCGACATAAATCAGGCGAAATTTTCGCCTAAAAACTGCGAAAAGGTTCCCCGTCGTGGAAACTTCATACATGGGTCCCCAAATTTTTCGGGTAATTATAATTAATCCCACATATTTCACAAATTTCTCCCTTTCCCTCTGTACAAAATCTTCAACCGTTATTTAGTGGGTTTCCTGCCATGAACTACTCACTTCAGCTCCTTCCACAATATCCCGGTCCTTCCATAACTATAGAATTAAGATCAGGACTTATTTAACCATTCTTTGGTAGAATGACTTTGGGTCATGTTTTGCTGTATAACCCACATTCTCCTGAGATTCAGCTTAAGGACAAATGTCCTGATATTTTCCTTTAAAATTTGGTGGTGTAATTGAGAATTAATATGGTAATTCCATCACTATGCAAGCGTTTGCCTAGGGGCAGCAAATAAAGACTGATCATTAACCGTCTGGTTTGTCTCTTAGAAAACTGTAGGTTGCCAGCAGTGTTTTTTGGGAGGCCAGTAGCTTCCTCCCTGCAATCTTGGCATGCACACATTTTCAGAGTTTTCCTGATGGTGGTAATATGAGAAAGGTTGATTGAAGGTTATCTTGGATTCCTTTGTGACCTTGTGGAATATTACATGCCTTGTTCTTGGTGTGATCGTTGTTGGTCAACCACTTTTTGACAGGCAAATATGTTCTTGAATTTCCTTTATTTTTACACAATCTGTCTGACTGGTGAAGTCCAAACTCTTTAGATATGGTGTTTCACCTTTTTCAGTCTGATAAGTATCAAAAACTATTTTTATGATGTCCTCAGAAATCTTCTTTGATCATGCCCTGATACACTTCTACAAATATGTGTTGTCTGTCCCAGACTTTGATGTCTTTTAAATAAAAAGATAACACTTATCCCATTGATTGGAAACACCTGACTCTAATTTAACCATTAAATTATTTGATAATCCTATAAATTCACATCCTTCTTTCACTTTCATATATAGAAAAATTTGATATTTTCTCAATAAATAAATGGTTAAGCCTAATGTTTTTACTCATTAGTTTCATTTGGTTCGCTTTATCTAGTTGTTGCAACATCTGATGTAGGTATGAGTCAAATTTATGCAAAAAATTCTGATGGTTCACAGACTTTCAAGAACCACTGTACTGTGTATGGTGATTGCCCCCAGATAGAATGTAAGGTTTTATATACGTAATGTTACATAGCAACAAGCAATGAAAATTTTAAAAAAAAATTTACACAAAAGACAACACTGGGGAAAGTTTCACAGCATGCTGATACTGCATCTTCATCTTCAAACGGTTCCATACCTAATCTATCACCTGATGTGAAAAAAATGCTTGTTCTTACTTTAACATTACAATTCTTTTGGCCGATCTTTCTGTTTGATTGCTACCTTATAGTTGTCGACTTTGTGCCAGACATTAGGTTACCATGCTCCTTTCCAGTGACCAAATCTGCCACCACCAATACCTACAGACTTGATATTTACTGTTCTTCTAGTTGCCTTTCTGTACTAGAGAAGTAAAATAATTTCTTTAGCCATATTCCCTAATCATCTGATTGTGTCAAGGGACTATGACACAAGTAGAATTATGTCACGGTCGGAGATAGTGGATCCTCTGGACCACTGCAAGTGATGGCGTAAGCCACGCCAGGGAGCGCAATCTAAGTAGGTCCCGGTTTTCATCAGAGCCCGCCGCAAAGCGGGATGGACTTGCTGCGGCGGGAGTCTACCAGGTCCTCCCGGGACTTTACAAACTTGCGGGAAAGCCAAGGTGTAGGGGGTTTACAAAAATCATCAGGCAGGGCTCGTAGTGGGGGACAAAGGTAAAAAGGTCAGGACAGGGGGGCTATGGTTTGTGGTCGTGGTTGAAAAACAAAAGAAACCCGGTACGGAAACACGGTAATCAAAACAAGGCTTGGGAGGTTTTTCTTTTATAGGCTAATGGCACTAAAAAAATCCGGCGGGGTACCCAGGAAGAGGTGGGCTTAAAATGGGGGCATGACCGGCAAAACCCCCAATCCCCCGGGCACTGGCCCTTTTAAATCTAACACTGCCGGGGACAACGGCCCCCTAGGTGGGGGGAAACCACGAGCGCCGGGGGAACAGACCCCCTGCAGCAGGGCCCCCCCCCGGGAAAGAAACGCTCCCCCCATGGGAGCAGGGGAAATAGCGAAACCGGGCCCCCAAACATGCGGGACGCGGCCCGCTGGGGGTGAGGGGCAGGGGGGGGAATGCGCCTGCAAACCGGGGGACGAGGGTCGCAGGGGCTTTCCCGTGACAGAAACCCCCCCTTTTTGGGGGCCCCACCCTCTTTTGGGATAAGGGAACTTTGGTTTTAATTTTTACGGTTCAAAAAGTTTTTCCTCTGGCCCCCAAAGACCTCTCCTGGGGCCCAAAAAAATCCCTTAAATCAACAAGGAAGTATCTTTTCCCCTCTAGTTCTCTCATCCCAAAAGATTCTTTAAAACACAAAAAAGTTAGAGGCATGGGCCCCGGGTGAGGGGGGAAATTTCCCTTCCCAAAGGGGAAAAGGGTTTTTCAAACCAAGGTTTGAGAAGGGAACATAAAAGGGAAATTTTGGGAATGCGATGGAAGATGGGGGCCTATTTTTTATGGGCCACGGGGTTTAAGCGTTTAAGCATTTCGAATGGACCCCATATTTGGAATTTTAAGGCGGACATATCTGGCCGAAAACCACACCTTATAAACCCCGGGTAAAAAATGGGGGAAAAAATTCCTTTCGCTTTTTGGGCCTGAGTTTTAAAGTGCATGCAAAAGCTCGAAGCAGCGTTGGCAAAGTAAAGGGCCCCAAAAAAAATTTTTAAAAACCCGGGGACCAATGAAACAGTTTCGGGGGGCCCTTCAAAAGGGATGCTAACGGGAGAGGTGGGGCGGTGGTGCCTACCGAACACAATTTTAAAGGGAAAGGCACCCTGGACCGAATCTGGGGAGATGTCCCGGAATTTCCCCCCCAATGACATAAAAGGGGAAACCAGTCATCCGGACGGGCCGAGCGGAAGGGCGCAAAAAATTTCCCGGGAACCTGATTGACCCTCTCTACCTGCCCAAATTCATTGGGGGTGGAAAAGCCGGGGGAGAAGTCAAAGTTTCCCCTGAAGTTGGGAAAAAAAAGGGCACGCCAAAACCCTTGGGAAACAAATTGGCCCCCAACAAAATTCCGGGACAATTTCCAGGGGAAACCCGTGAAAGACAAAAAAATTTTGGTTTGAAAAAACAGTTTTGCCAGGCTTGGGGCAGGGGTAGGTTTTGGGAAAACGGGAAAAAAAGCCCCAAATTTTCAAAAACCCGGGTACTTTAACCACCCAGAGACGGGTTTTATTTATAAAAATTTATTTTGGGGTCGGTTAGAAGCCCAAAGGCCACAATGACCAGGGCCCTGGGGGGGAAGGGCAAGGTATCCCAAGAAATCCCCCGGGTTTTTTGTGACGAGGTGCCCTTTTTAAAGGGGGAAACAGGTGATCCCAGGGGACCGAAAAAACCCCTTGACACCCCAGGTGGGGTTTCCGGGCCCCACCAAATAAAACCCGGGGGGGGAGACAAGAAGGAAAAGTTTCCCGGGCCAAAAGGGTTGCCGGCCAACAAAGAACAATTTTCCCCACTTCAAGACTTTTCTTCGGAGGGGGGGAAAATTTATGTTCTCCTGGGGGGACTTTCCATGGGGTTAAAACAGAGCTGGGGGAGACAAGGGCTCAGGGGGTTTTAATGTGTTCGGGGGCCCAAATTCTTCGCCGAACACATCGGGGAGCACGGCGAGGGGGCATCAGCCTTGACATTTTTTTTCCGCAGAAGGAAGGGGATCGGGGAAATTTAAAAATGGGGAAAAGAAATAGAGACCATCGGGGCCGGGGGGAAAAATTAAGTGGGTTGGGCAGACTGGAGATATTGAAGTTTTTATGGTCTGAATAGATACAGAGGGTTTTTCCCCCCTGGCCCCTTTCCCCAGCAATCCCACCTTTCCCCTTTCAAAAACGCCATTTTAAAAGGGCCCACCCCCAATAGCCCCAAATTCCTCTCCCCCGGGTGGGGAAGGGTTCTTGGAGTAAAACCCCCAAAATTTGCCCGGCCCCTTGCCCGTCGCCCCCCTTTTGCGGAAAAATCACTCCAACCCCAAAAAGGGGAGGCGTCCACCCTAGGGGAAAAAGGCTTAGCAGGATCTGGTGGGCCGGGATGAAGCAGAGGGAAAAAGGGTTTTTTTTAATTAGAAATGCCCCCTCAACTTGGGGGCCCCAACTTTCTGGGGTTTGGGAAAGTTCTTTTAGTGAGAGCCAAAACCCGGGGCCAAAAGCATGGAAAAAGGGGGGGAAAATAAACGGGCCTAAATTAGTATTTAAAAAAGCCTTAAAAAAAGTTGTAGGGGCCCAAAGGGCCTATGGGGGGTTGGCATTGTCAAAAGATGACGAAACCCCCAGAAATTTTTTAGATAAATCTTTTAAAAGAGACATTTTCCCCCAGCTTGGCGTACGGGTGATTGGTTTCGAAAATGCGTCTAAACATTTTTGGCGGCCCATAAAAAGTTGGGGGGGTTCCGGGTTTGGGCGAGTAAATCAAATATCGTCCAAGTAAAACACGAAAAAGGGGTTTTAAAGGAAAACCCCGGGGAAAAATATCATTTACAAAGTCCTGGAAAGGGCCCGGGGGCTTTGGGAAAAACCCCAAAAGGGCTTGAAAAAAGTATTAAAAGTGTCCACCCCTGTTTTAAAAAGGGCCCGTTTTCCATTCGTCCCCTTTTTGGAATGGACCAGTTTGAAAGGGCCCCCCCTCAGATCCAGTTTGGGGAAAAGATCACGCCCCCCGCAGGAAAATCGAAGAGTTCGGGAGGACGGGGAGTTAAGGGTAACGTTTCCTTTAAACCTTTATTTTTTTTTAAGCCCCCCCGGTAGTCAATGTAGGGCCGAAAGGACCCATCCTTTTTTTTCTTTTGAAAAAAAAACCCCGCACCCGGGAGGGGAGGTTTTCCCCGGTTTAAAACCCCTTCTGGAGGTTTTTCAGGGGACATTTTCCGACAGGGCCCTTTGAGTTTTCGGGAAGGAGAGCAGATAAAAACCCTCCCCCGGGGAACTGGTAGCCAGCAGTAGGTAAAATGGGCAGTGTATTCCCGATGAGGAGGGGGGGTTCCCCCTTTTTTTTTCTCCGGGAAACATCGATGAACTTTTTATTTCAGCCGGTGGGCCCGGGCCCGCGGCTCGTGGGCCGTAAAAAACAGAGTTTGGGAAACCCACCGGCGAGGTGCCACCAAAAAAGGGACTCA
The DNA here is from genome assembly GCA_025379985.1 of Phyllomedusa bahiana. Taxonomy (NCBI): domain Eukaryota; kingdom Metazoa; phylum Chordata; class Amphibia; order Anura; family Hylidae; genus Phyllomedusa; species Phyllomedusa bahiana. The sequence continues at coordinate 92,398 of JAODAL010008188.1, read as the reverse complement.
AGCAGTTTGGGCCCCCCCCGGGGGGTTTTACTTTCCCAGGCATCCCAACCCAGAGTAGGGGGGGTGGAGCCACAGCCCAAAAAGGGCCCCGGGGAAAAACGGGCTGAAGAAGAGTGGGGAAAACACAAAGAAATAATTTTCTCCTTATGCAAAAATTTCCCGACACGGGGGGAGTCACCCCCCCCGGGTAAATTTTCCTTTTACGGTATCATTTAAAAAGTTCTCCCGTGACCAAAAGAGATCCCAGTGATTTCCCCCAACGGACCCCCGGAAAAGGTGGTATTGCAACCCCCGGGGGGGGGGGGGGACTGGTGGATAAAATTCCGGGCCCAGAGCCCGAATCCAAAAAAGAGTCGGGCCAAAATTGAGCCCCGGAGTCCTTTTTTTGCTATGCCCTTGGGACCGGCATCGTGAGAGGGTGGAGAGGAGCAATTTCCCAACCTTTAAGGCCGCCTCTCCCAGGGGGGCCTGGGTTTCGGGGCTTTTTTCCCGGCATTTTGGGAAAGTTTGGAAAGAAAAAATTCCTTTCCAAAAATTTCCCCCTGAGCCGGGCCACATTTGAGGCACAGTTTTCTCAGATCGTAATCGGGCAAATTTCTTGCTCTGAAAGTTGTACCCCGGTCAAACCTTTCATAGGTTTCCTAAACTGGGTGTTGGGGGAAGATACATCGCCCCCCGGGGAAACCGGGGGCCAGGAGGGGGGGCGACTTTTGGGCGGGCCCGTCTCCGTTCCTGCCGAAGCTCCTCTTGCCTTTCAGTAAAAACGTATGTCAAAGGGGTGGCCAGCTTGGGTTAACTCGCTAAGGGAAACGGGAAAGTCTCCCTTTCAGCCAACGGGATTCTTTAACCCACTGGAGAAAGGCCCCTTTTTAAAAAGGTTTTTTTACATTTGAGGGCTCATTCCCCCGGACAGTTCAGAAGTAAGGTGGGGGAACTGGGACCGCATAGTCACCCCCACAGAAGATCTCCTTGGGGACAGGTTTTTAAAAAGGGCGGTTTTCCCCAGACGAAGGCCCCGGGGGGGGTTCCTCAAAAACACCCCCCTGAATTCGGTGGGGGGGATTGGCAAGGGTTTTGGGCCCGGGTGGGTGCCCGTTCCCGAGGGGGGTTTTGCCCAAGTAGGGCTTTCCTGGAGAGAAAGGGTGAGCCCCAAAGCCACCTTTGACCGGGTTTAGTAGGGAAATTTGGGTTTCCCATTAACTCAATATGAGGGAGCTTGGGGGGAAAAAAGAGTCCCTGCAAGCCTTGGAGTCCCCCTCGAACTTTCGGCAAGACCCGACAGAGCCCCGAAAACCCGCGGGCGGTACAGGAAACCCAAGGGGGCAGCGGGACCCCCGGGAAACGGATTTCTCTGCTGGGCCCGGGCCCGGAACTGCTGCCCTCATGGGGAGAGTTTGGTGAGTTGCTGGGCTTTTTCGAGCGTTTTGTTGCGAATGCAGACCCCAATGGGGGGTGAGGTCAGCGTCAGGGGAAGAGGCGGGCCCTTTGGGGGGATCCATGGCCGGATTTACTGTTTACTTTCCCGGGGGGGTTTGTGGGGTTTCCCCTGGACCACCGCAAGCGAAGGGGTAAGCCATGCCCGGGAGCGCCCAAACTTTAAATTTGGGCCCCGGTTTTCCCCCAAGCCCCGCCGCAAAACGGGATGGATTGCCCGCGGGGGGAAATTCCCTCCCCCGGGCGCTACCCCTGACGTGATTTTATTTCGGAGGCAAAACCCAGGGTGTAGCGTGGTTAAAAAAAAACGTTTTAGGGAGGCCTTTGTAGTCGGGACAGGCAGAAAGGGCGGGACAAAATTTGGCTAGTTTTTTTGGTTCGTTTGGGAAAGGGGAGAAGATTTAGGGCAGGCGTCAAGAATCGGGTCGAGGAACAGAAGCAAAGGTTTTCAGCAAACGGTAATCAGAACAAGGGTTTTTGGAACGCTTTCTCTATAGGCTAATAGGGACTAAAGATCCGGCAGGGGGCCAGGAAGAAAGGGAGGCTTTAAATAGGGGGGAATGGGCCCGCAGTAGCCCAATTACCCAAAAGCACTGGGCCCCTTTTAAAATTTAAAAAATGCCGGGGCGCGCGCCCCTTTTTTTGGGGGGGGCGGGGGCCGCGTGCCCGAGGAAAAAGAGCTTCCCCCAGGAGGAAACGCCCCCCGGGGAATGAGCGCACCTGGGGCCCGAAATAAAGGGACCAGCACCACTCCCGGGTGAGGGGCCCCGGATTCGGGCCCGGGGACCCGGGAAGGGTTTGCGGGGCAATTTTCCCTTTACCAAAATTTTATGGGGTTGTGTTTTTATACTGAGCCCTTAAAAAAAAATCAATATTTGTTTTTTTTTGTTTTTCCCAATTGGCCCATGTCACACTGCAGTGGGGCAAAAAAAAGACCTGAAAATGAATTACTTAAAAAAAGTTCATGAAAACCCGGTTTTTCCCGTCCACTGCCCGTCAAAAGCAGCTGAAAAACGTCCATTTTTTGGGGGCGGTTTTTTCGTTTTTTTTTGGGGGCGTTTTTTGAAGCGTCCTTTTTCTCTGCTTTTTTTAAAGTAAGGGCCAAAAAAGTAAAACCCCTTGGATGTAAAATAAAACCCCACAGGCGGAAGTTAGCATGTTAAAAAAGTCATTTCCTTTTAGATCACCGTTTGGGCCATGTGAAAACATTGTCCCTTTTTGTGCTTTCTGCGGTGCTTAAATACTTTTTTAAATTTTTCACCAATTCTTGCACCAAAATCCACAAAAAAACCCCCAAATTTTCTTTTCATACAGCAAGATAACTTTATTAGCATCAAAAAAACTGTAAAAAAAAGGATTTTGTGCCAAAATTCCCCAAAAAGCATTATTAGGCCAAAAATTTTGTAAAAAAAAATATTTTTAGTGTTAGAACAAAAAATCACTTTTTTAGCGCCAAAATCTGTAAAAAAAAATTATTTAGTGCCAAAAAAAACGTAAAACCCGGGTTCTCGCACCAAAAACCGTAAAAAAAATTATTTTTGGGGTCAAAAGGGGAAGGGTAACGTTAAATTTGCCCAAAAAATCTGTAAAAAATTTTTATTTCAGTGCCCAAAAAAGTAAAAAAAAAGATTTTGCCCAAAATTTTCCCTAAAAAAAAAAAAATTTTTTTTTTGGCGGTTTAGAAGCGAATAACGTTATTTAGCGCCCCAAAAACTGGGAAAAAAAATTATTTTAGTGTCAAAAAAAGTAAAAAAAAAAAGGATTTTGCACCAAAATCCCTAAAAAAAAAAAAGTATTTTTGGGGTCAGGGCGAAATATCGTTATTAGCGCCAAAAATCTGTAAAAAAAAATTATTTTAGTGGGCCAAAAAAAAAGTAAAAAAAAAGGTTCTTTTTGCCAAAAAACTGTTAAAAAAAAAAAAATTTTTTGCCGTTTAGAGGAAAAAAATAAGTTATTTGCGCCCCAAAAACTTTAAAAAAAATTATTTTTAGTGCCAAAAAAAAAAAGTAAAAAACTGGAATTTTTGCGCCAAAATCCGAAAAAAAAAAATATTTTTGCCGTCAAGGCAATAAGTTATTTTGCGCCAAAAATCTGTAAAAACCCAAATTTTTTTTAGTGCCAAAAAAAAATAAAAACAATGGATTTTTTGCGGCAAAATCCTTAAAAAAAATTATTTTCCCGGGGCCCGAAGGGGAGATACGTTATTAGCCCCCAAAATCTGTAAAAAAAAATTTTTTTAGTGCCAAAAAACGTTTAAAAAAAAAAAAAGGATTTTGCGGCCAAAAAATTTGTTTTAAAAAAAAAATTATTTTCAGTCAGTAGCGAGATAACTTTATTAAACGGGAAAATAGTTAAGAAAAAGGGTTTTTTGCATTTAAAATCTGAAAAAAAAAGGGATTTCTGATGCCAAAATCTGTAAAAAAAAGTTTTTTTAGAAAAAAAAAAAAATGAATTGCGAAAAAATGTTAGCGGCCAAAAGCATGATCTTTTTTTATTAAAAAAGGTAAAAAAAAGGACAAATCAGCATTGTATGAAATTTGTAAGATAAAACCTTTGTTACCACCATTATGATGTAATTGGGTCTTGGGGGGTTTTCATTGAAAAATCGCGGCAAAAAAACGCAGGGGGGAAAACGCCCCCAAAAGAGTCCGGCGCTTTACATAGATCTGTAGAAAATTTTTCCCCCTCCTTATATGTGAGAAGGGTTTTTTACACTAAAAAGTGCTAGTTTATCTGAATATTCTTTAAAATAGATAGACGCAAGAATATTAAAATGAGAAAGGCCAAGGGGTTTTTTATAAGTTTTGGGATTACATGTAAATCCCCTTCCAATCTCAAGCATCCAATTAAAAAGAACACAGTACTGGTATGAGACGGAGAAAGTCAAAATGAAATCTCTTTTAAAAAAAAATGTCTACTTTTTTCTCAGTAAAAAATGATGATGGTACTGAAAAAAATTATCTGAAAATCCTAAAATTGTACGATCCCTCCATCTCGACCTTTATTAACATGATCTTATATTTCACAAGGCATTATGAAAAGGGATAAAAGTAAAGCACCGTATTGATGTAACAAACCCTAATTTCACTTATGATCCCCAAGTTTGGAAAGCGAAAGGGATTCAAGCCAAGCCAGTGTTATTAATCCGCAGACAGCTGTTACAGGGCATTTGCCCCTCCTCAGTACAAAAAGAGTTTTGCTGCTGGTGGGTGGGAGGCAATGAGTGGTCAGAAAGGGGAATATTTTTCCTTTGGGGAGAATACCCTATTGGTGTGTGGAGATTTGAAAAATTTCCCTTTTTGCTCCCATGGCATCGCATATCCCAGGGTTTTTGGGAAGGAGTGAAAGCCAATTTTCCCTCATTTGGGTGTAACAAAAATAAAGGGATTAAGCCCAAGCGTGTTGTTCATTCTGAAAAAAGTTGTTTTTGGGGGGTTTTCCCCCCTTTTAATCCCAGTTTTTCCCCTTCCTTCCTAATCTTGTATTGCCCAAATCTCCCTGGGGGTTAGCCCATCAAGTTTTAAACGAAGAAAATTTTGGGAAATTTCCAATTTCTAACTTTGCACAGTCATTTTTTTGGGTGTATCGGGAAGGGGAAATATCGCTGCTGCCCCTTTTTTGCACCCCAAATCGGGTCCAGTTCCCCTGATAAACCCGGGACATTTTTAAAAAAACGGGGGGGGGGGGGGGGGAACCGTTGGGGGACAAGGGGGGATAATATAAAAGTCAGAAATTTTTCACGTCAAGGGAGGTGCGGGGCCCCCTAACAAAAACCCCACCCCCCGGTTCCTGCCGGGTTGACGTGCTGCCCTGGGGGGCCCAGACGGCAACGGGGGGACATTCCCCTGCGGCAAAAGTGCGGGGGCCCGTCTGAAGGAAAGAATAGTAAAAACAGTCCGGGTTTCAATATAAAAAAGGGAAAAGGGGCCAAAGCCACAAATAAGAAAAGGAAAAAAAGTAAAAAAGCGAGTTAAAAACCCAAAAGGGGAAAGAAAAAGCCCCCAAAATCGGGGAGACAACCCGGGTCAGGAGAAAAAGCCAAAGGTCAGGTATACTGGTTAGAAAAACAAAAGAACAAAAAACACAAGGTACCCAAAGGGGAAATTTTAAAAGGCGCAGAGTCAGTTTTTTCGGGAGTTTTTTTTGGGTTCCTGGGATACCCCTGCGTGTTTGGAGGGGCCTGGGGTTTCCCTTCCCATTGGGGGAACTCGCCCCCTGTCAGGGGGTGGCGGGGCCCCTGTCATAAAGAGCTGTCACAGAAAAGTTTCGGGAAAGGGGGAGCGCACATCAGCTGTTGCAGCTGTTGCGGGTTGAGCATAGCTTACCCATGACAGAAAAAAATAAGGTCGTTATGTTGTTATTTTTGGAGTGTATGACTTTTTATTTAAATTATTTTTCTGTTTCTCCAAAGGGTAGAAAAAATTTAGGGAACCATTGAAAGTGGGGAAAATTTTATCACATCCCCTTTTTTCAGGTTTTTAGAAATTTAGGAAAATAATTTAAAATCTTTGATGTATAGTGTGACTAGGATTTGTTTTCCGATTGACCCTCTGATATCTTTTTTTAAGTATCAGACTGCTGAAATATAACTGTATTATCTTAGAGTTTTTTGGTGTATAAAGTTTTTAAGTGGGGGGATTTTAATGGGGAATTAATAGGGCGGGCCTACCCTGCCTGTTTTTGGTGGTGTAGGGTTTTTATTTAGGGTTTAATTTATCCTATTGTTTTATTAGTTGGTTTTTAGCGGTGAAAAGGATTTATACAATTACGATTTTTATTGGGGGAAGTATCATTTTATGGGTAAAAAATAAAGGTTAGATTTTGGGATTGGGTTTTGGGGGTTTAAGGCCCTCCCTGTGATTTTTTTTTTTTTTTTTTAAACTTTGCTCCAGGCAAACTCCAATTTTGGATTTTTTTATTAAACTTTTAAAACCAAAAATTTAAATAAATTACCTATAAAAAACCCAGAGAAAAAAAACTGATGTAAAAAGGAGGGAAAAACTAGATGGGAGTGGACTCAAAAAGGTTGTAATAGTTTCTGGAAACCAACTGATTGCAACCCCAAGCTGTTTGAAAGGTAAATGGGGGAGGATTCATAGAGCAAACATGATGATCGAGGTGGTCCTGTGGATGCTCAGTTGGATTCTAGTCTGTGGAAAGGGAAATGGATAATGCAGGCAGCCCCGGGGGTTTTGAAGGGGAATTTTGGGACTTTTGGTATGTTTTTAAATTTTGAAATTTTGTATGTAAGTCAGAACAGGTATATTTTTTAAAATTTCAAAACCCCAGCCAAAGATTTTTTTTTTTTTGGGGAAAAAGTGCGGGGAAAAATTTGTTTTTAAAATTGTTTTGTTTCTTTTCCCCTTTTTAAAGAAGATTTCACCTCAGGTGTGTTTTGGTATGCTGGAATTGTCTTTAAAAAACTACTCCCCGGGTTGTGGAAAGGGAAACTACAGGTTTCCCCAGCATGCCCCATAAGTCCCCGTTTGGGGACCATAAAGTCGGACCGTTGTAAGTGGGGAAAACGGGTTTTTAAGGAAGTTTTGGGGGTCATCTCTTCCAACCAATTGTCAGACTTTGTCACCCTTTTCTTGTTTTTAATTTTTCCTAACCCCCCTTTTGAAACACATTAAACGTGAAAGGGGTGGGTGTTTTAAAATCTGCATGGCTAGATTCCCATCCCCAAATTTGATGAGACCCCCTTCCCACACGAGGGAGGGGGGGAAAAAAGGAAAATGCCTCAAATCATTTGGGGACCCATCCAAAATCATGATTTGATAAAGGGGGGAAAAACACGAAGTTTGGAAACTGAAAACCCTTCAAAAATCAGTAAAGTTTAAAATTCCTAAATTACGTTGCAGAGACATGTTTGGGCCATTACAGTTTGTTTGAAGTGTTTTTTGGTTAGACATTTTTGGTAGCCTAGGGGTTTTTTTTTGACAGTGAGTATTCCACTTTTTAATCATGGGCCCTATCTTCGCATTTTAGTAGCTGATTTAAATTTCTAACATTAATGGCAAAAGGGTTTTCGAGGGCTATTTTTTAATGTTTCCAATTTTTGTTCACTATGATATCACAAAAAATCCAGTTAAAAAAAAACACTTTTTTGCCTCTTATAAATTCCCCCTTTTTAAACCCCAGGGCAGCAATGAGTTTTGGGTGTGCAAAAGCCTATCACACACCTTATTTCCCCAACCAACCCGCTCCCCATAATTTCCCTTTCATGAGTCCTTTGCAGCTGACATTAAAAGGGTTAAAAAAGTGGTTATAATTTTGGGGAAAAAAACTGTGTATAACCAGGACCAACTTAGAGAGAAACATCAGACACTGTTATCAAGCGGGTATTTGGTTTTTGTGCGGGTTTTAAAGGGGGGTTATCGGGTTTTCTTTTTACCTATTTTCAAACCCAAAACATACTGGGGAGCATTTGAATTGAAAAAAGGGGAAAATTTTTCAAATTTCAAGCTCTTTTCACCAAAATCTTTTTGGACTAAAAAGTGACCCCAACATTTTACCATTTTATTATTTTGAAGCTCTTTGATTTCCATGAAAATTTACTTTGTTACCCGAAATTGGAGTTTGTTAATCACTGCTTGGGTTTCCCCAAAAATTTTACGTGATTGCTTTTTTTGGCACCCTAATTTCAACCTTTCTTCAGGGACTTTTGGTAAAAAAATTACGTAATACCAGAAAACCTCTTTAAAAGGGAACCCCAAACCTTAAAGTTTTTCTTTTCACTTTTTTTGGGAAGAAATAGGCAATTATTTTATGGATTTTTTTTTTTAAATTGTACTTCCCTTTCCCCTGACTCTTTTAATTTTTGTAGTAAAAGGTTTATGTGTTAGCCATAGAAAGTAGCGAAGAGTAAAGAAATCAGGTGATTTCTTTTAGGGGAAAAACGGGGAGTATATTTGAGGGTTTAAAGCTTTCTAAAGAAATAGCTGCTTTTGTTTTGGCCCTGGAACCCCCCCTGCTTTTGGTTTGGTCGGGGCCCAGGGCCCGGTTTGCGACGAAAAGCCAGGGTTTTTTTAAACGAAAATATTTTGTGTGGTATTCACTAGTGTAAAACTGGTACTTCTTTCCTTGTAGGAAATTTGTTTTCGGGCCCAACCCCCGTGGCCGGAAATTCCTCCAGCCCCCTTTTGGGTTAATCTGTGTTCCTCCTGATTGACAGCTTTGTTTCCCTACCCGGGGCTTTCTTTTTCCTTCCCCCTTTTACCTAGTCCTTTACTTCTCCCCCCTTTCCTATATATAGTTCGGGTTCTCTTTCTTTCCCTTTTTTATTGGTCCCTTATATTTTAGCCGTCATATTGTTGTTTCTCTGTGCTATTGTTTTTTGCTTTTTTTTGGGGTTTTTTTCCCTTTGTCAGGGTTTTCTGTACCGCGTGCCCCCCCTTTATGGACTTGGACGCCCGGGTTAGGGTTTTCTGTGTTTTTTGGGTTTGTTTGTCTTTGTTTTGTGCACGCTGCTAGTTACCCTTCGCCCTTTTTGGTTTGGGGGCCCCGGCCTGTTAAGGGGTCGGGTTCCCCAAAAGGGGGACAGAGGCGGGGGATCAGTTTCGGGGCCCCCAAATTGTCCGTGTCTTGTGTGGTCCCTGAACCATCCCCTTACTTTAAATAGCGGGGCCCTTTTACCCTAATAAAATTTCCCCGGCGGTTTAATAGGAGAAACCGACTTATCGGTAAACTAAACCGCCTGGCGGGTTGCAACTCAGTTTCAGGGGCATGGCGGGGCTCATTACCCAGTTTGTCAAATGTCGGGAAATTGCCTTTATCCCCCGGGGCCCCCGGTCTTGCCGCCCCGTCTTGTCCGAACCTGCCCCTGGTTTGTGAATCCAGAATCCGTTATAAATCAAAAAATGCTCCTCCCGGATCGCTTTGAGGGGAAATCCTGAAGGTTCGGATTTCGGGAATCCTTAAACCTTTTTTTTCCCGTTTTAAATTTTTTTTTCCCATGGTAAAAAGGGTAGCGGTTGTAGTGTCTCCCCTAAAAGGGCCCCAACCTCAGGTTTGGGAAATACTATGCCCCCTAAACCCCCCGGGGAAATTGGATTTCCCGTTTGAAAAAAATTTTTTCAGGCTTTGGCCATGCCCTTTGAAAAATTCCCAATCGTGGGGGCATGGGCAAAAAACTCACCTGGGGTTATTCAGCAGGGCCCCCACTCAGCCGAAGAATATTTTTCCCTGAGTTCCCCAAAGGGGTTGTCCCCATGCCCGGGTGGCCCTGAAAAAACCCTTTAAAAAACCCCTTTTCAGACAAGGGCTGTTTGTGCGGAAAAGGGGATGTTTTGGGTCGCAAAAAACCCCCTAAACACTTTAAAATAAATTTTTTGATTTCTAGCCGGTGCTATTGAAAAAGGCTTAGAGAGGCGCAGGGAAAAAAAGGGGGGGTTTGGGGCTGTTCTTTTTCCATGTCAACTTTTTTCTTAAAACCTCCTGTTTTTTTTTTTCTAAAAAATTTCCCCTTTTTTTTCCTCATCACCCATTCTTTGAAGAAGAAAACCAAGGTGTTGGGTTGTAAAATCTGTGCCACCAGGAGGGAAAATTTCGGTTTGGAAAATTCCCTTTTTTGCTTTTATTGGGGGAAAGTTTCCGACCATTTTCTGAGGGGCTGCCCCGGACTGGGCCCCAAAAGTCCCCTCGGGAAAAAGCCGAAGTTCTGGTAGTTTCCCGGGAAAGGGTTTTAAGGGGGGTTTTAAAAGGTTTCCTCCCGGGGGTTGGAAATTTAGTTTTTTTTTTTTGCCTTACCTTGGTTAAAAATTTCTAAAAAAATTTTGCTTGTCAAGTATGTTTGGGCTCGGGCGCGTTTGCGTATTTTTATTAGTAGGTTGTTGCCCAGGCCTTGGGTTTGGAACTATTTCCCGTAAGTGCCCCCTTTTTTTGGTTTCAGGGGGGGAAATTCAACCCCCCAAAACCGGGGGAAAAAAAAAATTTTTGTACTGCGGAGATCATTTTGAATGTTGGGAGTTCGCTTTGGGAAAAAAAACTTTGTTTTTTGTCAGGGAAAAATTCGTGGGATATTATTCTTGGTTTGCCGGGGCTCCCCCTTCCTTAATCCTTTTGTTTGACTGGAAAAACCATGAGCTGTTCAAAGGGGGGTGACTCATGTGGTTTCATTTGAAGACGGGTTGATCCCTTGGTGTGGGGGGGAAATTTAAAATGCACACGGTTTTCAGAATGAAAAATTTGGGGGGTTTAGTTAGAGATTTTCTGTTAATTTGCCTCCCCCAGCTGATGATTTTCCCCTTTGCCCTTGCTCCGGGGGCAAAGTTTAAAAATTTTTTGCCCCGGGAGCAAAAAAATTTGCTTTTTGCATATTAAAAAACCCCTAAAATTTTCTTTCTGGAAAGTAGTTTTCCCAAATACTGTTTTCAAAAGAGTTCTGCCCCGTCAAAAGCTGTCCCCTTTTGTTTGGGGAAAGGATTCCCATCCTTGTATTTCGGGCTTTACAGGTTGTAAAAAAAAAGAAAAATTTTCCGCCTTTAATGGGGAAGGGTGCACAGTTTTGGGAAAAGGTCATAAAGACTTTTAAAAAACCCCAAATTTGAGAAAAATTAAAAAACCTAAGGGTTTAATCCCCAAACCCGACCCAAATTTGTCGTTCGGGCCCATCGGCAAAAATATCCCCCTGAGTTATTTAAAGGGAAATATTTAAAAAGTTTACTCTCCCCAAACTAGAAGCTTTTTTGAGGGCCCGGGGGCCCTTAAATAGAGAGGGGGCGGTATGTCTTGATTGTGCCTGGCCGCCCCTGTTTTGGTTCTGGTCGCCGGCCCCCGGCCGGGTTGGGGGGGACGTAACCCAGGGTTTTTAACTTTAATACTTTGTTTTTTGGTTTACAATTTTTTTAATGTGAACTGGTTTATTTTCCCTTTCCTTTTTGGTTTAAAGGGTTTCCCTTTGGCCCGCCCGTGGCGGGAAATTCCCCCGAAACCCTTTTTTGTTAATCTGTGTTCCCCCTGTTTGGGGACGGGCTTTTTTTCCCCTATCGGCTTTCGGGTTCCTTCCATTTTTCCTAGTCCTTTATTTCAAAACCCCTTTCCCCCTTTATATATAGTCTGTTTCCCTCTTCTTTTTCCCTTGCAATTCTTTGCCTTTTAGTTACCCTTGTATATTGTTGTTTTCTGTGCTTTTTAATCCTGCTTGTTTCTGGTTTCTCCCTTTGCCTCACGATTCTGTACCGCGCTGCCCGCCCCGTTATTGACTTGGACTGTCCGACTACTGGTTCCGTGTTCTTTGTTTGTTTGTCTTTGTCTGTGCATGCTGCTCAGTGTAGCCTTCAGTCTTCTGGTTGGGGGCCGGCCTGTTAAGGAGTCGGGTTCCCCAAAAGGCAGGGACAGAGGCTGGGATCAGTGTCAGGGCCCCACTTGTCCGTGTCTTTTGTGCGTCCCTGACCATCCCTTACACTAGCTCTCATTTTCAGACATGGTGTTATACAAGTAACTGAAAATTCACAGCCTTTTTATACACAAAAGACATGGATCTTCAAAGGATCTTAGAATCTTTAAAAACACCCCAAAAAAAATAGCAAATTCACCATTAATAACAGCAGAACTGATCTCCCAGTGGCCGCACATTTCTCCCGAGAAGACCACTCTATTGAAGATTAGCGGGTTGTAGTTTTAATGGGACATTTTAAGACACAGCTTGAGAGGAAGGAATGGGAATTTAAATTTATGCAAAAATGTCAAACTCTGCAATATGGACTTAATATTCATGCCAGTTTCATGTCACACCGTGTATGAACTGTGAAGATCACAAATCACCACCTGATAGCTAACAGATAACAACAAGAATAACTCATCCCTCCGTCGCGCCGCACAAGTCTCCAGATTGTTTATTGATTGACCTGTTGTAAATAACTTCTCAACTTATATTGCATTTTGTTATTTTTATAGATTTTAAGATCCTTTGAAGATCCATGTCTTTTGTGTATAAAAAGTCTGGAAAATTTCAGTTTCTTGTATAACACCATGTCTGAAGAAGAGAGCTAGTACTCTCGAAAACTTACCATCAAATATACTCAGTTAGACTCTAAAAGGTATCTCCTGATTCCTTCTTTTATGTTAGCACAGCAGTGGGATGATTGCTCGATGGTCCTTATTTCAAGCCAGCTGTGGCCTGATAAGTGTATTATCAGCAGCATCTGATCAATTAGATTATGCTATTTTTCTTTCATGTATTGCTCATGGTCTAGAATAATCTTATCTATCTCTGTGAAGAGAACAATAGAGCAATTATTAGGTCATTATCTACTGTGTGTAATAAGACTATATAGAGATAAGCAGCAGCTAAAGTAAAATGAGATTAAACTGTCCTGCCATGCAGAAATTTTATCTTACAGCTAGAGAAGGACAATATTTAATATTTTTGCATAGGACTGCCAAAGCAAAAAAACATATGCATAGTACCAAAAAAATTTTAAAAAAATTGCTTTCTAGGTATATTGGTGTTAACAAAAAATACTCCCTTCTGATGGAGATATGCCTTTAAATTTTGTTTGAATGTTGTAATTTACACAGAATATTGTTATAGTGCATATTGATGAGAATTTGATGGGAAGCAATTGAAAGTTACCCAGCTCAAATACATGGAGATTGTGAAATAATTTGGAGAAAAATAAATTATAGTCCCTCTCCGCTGGGTAAACTGTAAATATGAGCAAAATAGAATCGTGCATGATATAACGATAGTTTTTAACCACATCTGCTTCTGTGGTTTTTCCCAGCACCTGGCTATGTTCAATATATTATTTCACACATGCACAAACACTAATTGCAAGGCATTTTGCTTACACAATAACAGTGTACCGTCAATGGATTCAATGCAGTGTATACGAAGTCTACACATTTATTTCTTTAAATCTCGCAAGGCTAAGGATATGTATTTCTCAAATATTCAGGATTCACAAACAGATTTACATGTCACAACTTAAAAATTCTGTAGATAAATATAATAAATACAGATATGTGTCATACAGATAAAACCAATAAACTTTTACAGAGAAAATTTAAAGGGGACATAGTCATGGCCAGATTAGGATTAAAAAGCAGTCCGAGCACCCAAACTCGACTAGCCCCCATACAATACCCATGTGTAGTGTGAGTTGCGCACATTTTCCTTCATGTAATTACTCCTTTCAACTCTCTTTAAAATATCTATGCTGCACAATCGAATCAAGCATTAAAATAAAATGGAAATATGGAAATCCATAATTACTTATTATAGTAAAAAAACATACATTTACTTTTTCAGTCACCTACGTTCTAGTTCACATGTGTGTTAGAGGTTTCCACATCTGCTGAGGCCCTATCTAAAGAATACATAAATGGCCAGTCCAGGGCACATTTGCTGAGCTCATGGGGCATCCCTCTAGGTAATGTAGACAGCTGAACCTTTCTTTTTACCTCTCCTTTTTGCCCTGGGCTTTAGTCTTTTAAACTGTTGTTGTACTGTTGAAATAAGTAATCTAGTTGGTCTTCTGGAAGTTATGATGGTAAAAGTACATTTACTTATTGTATTTAAAAAATAAAGGATATAATGTACCACCAGGAAGGAGGTGTAAAATAGCGAGGATGTTGGTAGGAGGGTATGGGGTATCTTGCGGCGGCGGCCGACTGCGCTCGCCCGTTGTCCGTGGCAAGCACCCGCACCCCCAGGTTCCTCTGTACAAGCAGAGGAGAGGTATGGGGTGAACTTGCCATTTCCCGGTGCAACTACCCTCACCTCCAGGTTCCCCTGGTATCCTCACGTCTTTTTCATATTGCGGGGAGAGGTGCGGTGTGGGACTCTGTAGTGATGGGTGGTGCACCGGCATCAATAACAGCAGACGACACAAGTATTTTGGGGAACTTCAGGCTTTACTCATGGTATATGTCTTGTGAACGTTACATAATTATGAAGCAAGGCAAATCTCACTTAAATACATTTTAGATCCTCTTTCTCTGGACACTTGGCGACTCTCTCAATCTCTTTCTGGTTCCTACCCAGTCCAGCTGTGCAAGGCGAAGACCTCCAGCCCAGCCCAGCAGTGCAAGGTGCTGGTGCCTGGTGACACAGGACACACTTTGTCCACTCAATGGGTCCCTTGACTCTACCAGCAGTCCCCCAAACTGCCCACCAGTACTATAGCGTTCTCTGACTCACTTCAGGGTCCACTCTGTCTGGATCTCCACTTTCTCTGTGTCAGTGCCTGCTCAATCTCAGGTATAGCAGTGAGTCAGGCTACTCTCTTCTGCCACGGCCTGCTCTGTCTATTGGCGCCTGGATAGACAGGGATCCCCTTAACTTGCTGCTTTCAACTGAAACTATATACAGCAAACATACTTATACTCCTCACTACTACGGGGCTGACAGCCTTCCTCCTATAACTGCTGGACCTCCAGTTCCACCCCCTTCAGCTCTCCTGATTGGCTGCTCGCCCTAACAGTCCCAAATGTCACTCTGACTCTCAACTGGCAACTCTAAGGCCTCGTTCACACGGCTTATTTTGCCGCGGATTGGCGCCGTACTGCGCGCCGGATTTGCGCTGCAGTACGGCGCCAATCCGCGGCAGCAATTACGGTAATCCACTGCTCTCATAGAGAACAGTGGAATCCGTCGCTCCTCCCCGCTCGGCGAATCCGCCGCGGGGGGAGAAAGTGACATGCACATTATTTACGGCGCGTACGCGCCGTAGATAATGCATTGTCTATGGGGCCGGGAGCGGCGCCCCCGCCGCGCTCCGGCCCCGTCCCGCCCCTTATTCACGGCGGATTTGTGAGCTCAATACGGCTCACAAATCCGTCGGGAATAAGCCGTGTGAACACGGCCTAACTGTCACCAACTGCAGCTTCCCCCTCGAGCTTGCCATCCTACTCCCTGGTTTCCCATGGCAACCCACTACTGTCAACATCCCAAAACAAGTATAACCCCTTACAGAGGATTGGGAACTCTAAAGGACCCTGTTTTCCTGTTACTTTGCTCTCAATAGTGCACTGATAAGTCCCTATGAAACTTTAAGGCTGAGATCACACGACAGTCTGACAGTCACATGCAGATGACACAGGAGTCAACAAATAGAAAAATGGGACACAGAAAACTAGCCCTGTGAAAGGGGTTTTCTCACCATGCTGTTTCATGGAGTCTGCTCTTCACAATCAGCTTCAGACTCATAGGGCGACATGTATGATCGCCTGTTTTCAGGCGTATACTGTGCCTCACCGTGTCGACTCCGCTGTCGGACGCTCAAATGCGATGTTAGGTGCAAGCCGAGTACCGAGGGCAGGTTTACCGGAATACAGTGAAGTCACGGACAAAGAACATGACTCCAACACAAGCTCAACAGCGGTTTGTTTTACTGAATTTTCTGAAACAAGATGGTGAACAGATCCCCCAAACACAAATGTACAAATACGTATCCTGGGCCCCTGTGCTGCATAGCGCGCTGCCAGGAGTGTATTCTCTGTATGCCTGGTGACTTTACCTAACCATGGGGTTCGGAAAGGCCAATAACCCCTTACCTTTTTAATACCGTAAGCACCAACGGGAACAATTGTGTGTGGTGGCGGTTGCAGGGGCTCGTGGTGCAGCACAGCAGCTTACACAGCTTAAATGGATTTACCCACTTTCCTCCCAAATACACATGCGACACAAACTTTCCCTCACAGATGAACCGGTTCAAGTAGATAACGGTGTGATAGCAAACTCTCCAAGTCCTGAACAGGAGGATGTAGTTGGGAAACCCTCCTTTGGCCTGTAACTAACTAAACTAATGTCAGGCCTTCTCACAGTTCTGAGCTCGTTGGCGTGCACACATCCGCTGAGGTAACTTAAAGGAGTTTTATCGTTTGAGCTGTTCATGCTGTTCAGCTAATTCTCTCAAATTGAGTTTGAAATCCAGGGGCGTGTCTCTCCTCTCAGCAGGCGTGTCTCTCCTCCCAGGAGGCGTATCTCTCCTCACTGAAGAACTGTGACATCATCATTTTGTATGAAGCAGGGGATGCAGAAGGTTGTCTGGATATAACAGCTCTGTAGCCTCCTGCATGCTTAGGTCTGCAGCCTTCAGGCTCCACAAGCTCCAGCAAGCACCTGTTATATCTCTTAGTTTACACACAAATTACTAAAAGCCAGCAGCTTTTACTTCTGTTCTAGTGGTGTTCACCCAAATTGTACTGACAACAGGCAGAGATCTTTACTCAACTACAAGGACAAATGTCAGCTTCAAGTAAAGATCTCTAATTGCTGTCAGTGACATGTGAGTGAAAACAACGGGGGGAGAAGCAATCAGCTTTGAGAGAAGACCCTGCTCAACCTGTAACTAACTTGGGCTGGTAGTGCAGTGGTAGGGCTTTGGCTTTACAAGGAAGGAGTATTTTTTCCCCCCTAGATTCTACACATATGTAGAGAGACCTAAAATATATATGTCAGTCTCTATAATGATATATATACACAAACATAGCTCCCCTATATCATGTCTCATCCCCCAGAGTATATGCATTGTATCACATATGTTGGAAGTGCTTGGTGTGACTACTGCCAGGATGAGACACTATATAGGGGAGCTTTGTGTGTTTATATTTATATAATTATAGATGTCTACACATATATTTTCATATCTTTAAATATGTTAACAATTTATAAAAGAAAATAAAAAACAAACTACTGATGGGGCTTGAACTTCTAACCTCTCTCTTGCAGAATAGATCAGCTAAGCACTGCACTATACAAACAGCTTGTACAACACTGGTGTTGAATCCTTATGTTATACACTACAGATGATGACGTCATAAGGAGGTGGGGCTTGCATTAGATCTCAGGAACAGAACGCCCTCTTTTCAAAGTAGCAGCTTAAGGACTGGACCTGTGAGGAGGTGAATCAAGCTCTTGGCAAAAGCCCTTTAAACAGCCAGTAATTGCCCAGATCATTCACCCTAGAGCTGGGAGATGAGTATAGAGCCAGCAGTCCTTGGTTTCACTATAGATTTTAACAGCTCAGAGGGGAGTAAACACAAAGTGTGCAGGCAGCCAATCACAGCGCAGGGGGTGTGGCCGGGGCGTTTCCTGTCTACTGGCGTATCCCAACAGGCTGAATGAAATGTCAGCCAGCCAATCACAGTGCAGGGGGCATGTCTAGGGGGCGGGAAATAGCAGGGGGCTTGTCCGACCAGCAACAGCAGAAATAGTGACTGAGGTAATGCAACCCAATTACAAAAGTGCTTATTTTTACTGTCCCCATAATCTTAGACATGCTCTTTGTAACGATAAAACCCCTTTAAAGATGGCCGGCAATTCCTGTCCTCAGGTGCAGATCCCTATGGATGAAGTGGATGGTCCGGCTGCAGACGGTCCTCTCTATCTTGGCAGCTTGTCCTTCTTGTCCAGGAGTTCTCTCTCTCTCTCTGCCATGGCATCTGTATAGACAATCAGGCTCTCCTCTGTCTCTGGAACAACTCTGAATCCTGGGTCCTTTATAGCTCAGTTACTGTCTCTGTCTGTTCTCCTCTGAGTCTCAGCAGCTTCTCAAAATGGCTGGTGCAATGTGCCAGTCTTATACCATGTCCCTCATTTATATATACTGGAAACTGGACATAGCGGCATCTTGTGGCCAAACATTAGAATACAATGAAATATTTCACAACGGTCATGCATGGGATTTTACTTGGAAAACACAGTGAGGCTGGCCCACTATCCCACATAGGCGCAACCTTCGCCCCTTTGTAATGCGCCTAACATGAAGCGCATGCTATGGGCGTTCTGGGGCGGGAAGCACCAGATTCGAGTACCCCGACGCATGTATGAATGCCGGTCGGCAAAGTGAGGCACATTACAGCTCTGACAGGCAGACCTAGTTCAATGTGGTCTACCTGAGCTGGAGGAGGCGAAGTGAAGCTAGAACTTATTGTAATGGGGCCAAATGTGCTCTAGGTCTACTGTTACAACAGTACACGAATAGAAATGAGTTGTCTATAAAATGAATTAATAAATAAAAATACATATCAAAGTTGTATAAAAACGAATTCAATGTATTGAAAAAGTTGATTATTTAAAATTAAAGGAAATATATAGATCTCAAAAGAAAGAAATATCAGCTATAAAAGGTGTTAAAAATACGGAGAAAATGAAACTCATTTTACATTAAAAAAAAGCCAATGATGATGTTGTACTGATGTTAATACCAAAAATTTAAGATGTATTTTTGCTTCTTTCACCTTTTATTCTATTTAATATATACAGCAAGAGCCAGCACAGCACAGGTCTTGCTGGGACCTGTGGTCCTCCAAGCAGGATTTCTATGTTCCCCCGGCTTATTTCGGGTTGTATTTACGGACATATTTACGTCCACAGATACATCTTCAAATCAGCCTAAAATAATGAACAATTAGCTTAGAATTGATACCAATGGAAAATACTGTTGTATTTGCGGACATATTTACAGACGATAAAAACCATGAAATCGGGCGCACCGACGCGTCGATCTTCATACATGTCGCCCATAGTTCCTACTCAAGCTGTAGGTGGTTCTACAGCTGTGAAAGGCATATCAGCTCGGCTATTCCTAGCTGAGCCTGTTAGAGGGATATTGCTAACAGAAAGATTTAAACAGTAAGGCAGAAGTTTACAGAGCTCGAGAGGGTTAAGGTTTGTCAGTAACAGAGATAAATAACCTCCTGGGCTGGAGGTTACACTCAGCAGGGAGGGATTTCACCAATCCAGTGCTTTAATAGTTGTCCAAATTATGGACAAGGGTGATTCTGATGAAAAAAAAAAAAGATTAAACTGTTAATGGATGATAATACTTTTATCAGGCTAGGTAAAAACCCTACAGATAAGCTTAAATTTGAAATGCAGGTACTCATAGGGAAGTTTAAAAAACGATGTAGCTCATTGTTGATAGTATGTAGCACTGCTCAAGATACGTGGTGCACGAAAATCCAAAAATCCTTTTGGACTGCAGGACATGCAAAACCAATTGAAAAACAAAATTAGTGTTTCCAAGGTTCACTTGAAAGGTGAGGAAAATATTTAAAACCTGTCAAACTTTTATTGCATCATGTTTAAAAGCAATGTGATGTAGATAACTGTCAGACGTGTGCTGCCACCCCTTTAAGAAGTTCCTTTAGTTTTTAGCCTTAGCCAGGATTCTGCTTATAGCATAGTGGGAGAAAGTCCTGGATTCAATCCCTGGTTATGGCGGGATATTTAACGCCCTTCCCACTGCAGCCTATTTGTTTTTTCACGTTCATGTTTTCCTCCCTGCCTTCCCAGAGCCATAACTTTTTTAGTTTTCCATCTACATAGACATATGAGGGCTTATATTTTGCAGGATAAGATGTACTTTCTAATGGTGTCATTCATATACTTGGAAACAACAAAAAAAAGTTCTATATGGGAAAAATGTGGAAAAAAATGTACTTGCGCCATGTTTGCGGAGGGTTTACTCTTACAGGGTTAAATTTTCGGCATTGATATGAATCCACCTATACCAAACCTATACCACCTATACCTATACCAAACATGTAGGGTTTTCATTGTGTTTTGGTACTTTACAAAAATCCAAATGATTTCTATTTTTCAAATTTTCATCCCAGCACCATTTTTTGCGACCAATAACTATTTTGTACTTCTACCTATAGATTTGAGTGAGGATGCATTTTTTGTGAGCTGAAGTGTACCTTTAATTGGTGCCAGTTTGGAATACATGCAACTTTTATTTTAAATTTGGACATGAAATGACCCAAAAAAACGCAATTTTGGTGTTTGGAATGTTTTTTCTTCTACAGTTTTCAGGGTACGGTATAAATGATGTTTTATTTTAATAGATCAGACTTTTACAGATGCAACCATACCAGTTATGTGTAACTTTTTTATATTTTTTTTATTTGTAAAATGGCAAAAGGGGGGTGGTTTGATCTTTTATACATTTTGTTTTTATACTATAAAACATTATTATTATTATTATTTTACGTTATCATTGAGTCCCCTTAGGGTGATTGATCGCTAGGGGGTATCATCGTTAATACAGCCAATTGCATTGTATATACAACGCAATAAGGTCTACAAAGAGGGCAGTTTTACTACTTCCTGCCTGGAGCAGGAAGTAGTAAAACGGACAACATGGCAATGATGGAAGCCTTCACAAGGCTTCCAGCTGCCATGTAAATTGATCCGGGCCTGCAATCTCGCTGCAGGGGTCCCAATTGGAGTGAGAAACATTGCACAACACCATTTCTCAGTCACTTAGGCAGCATGACCATGATTGCTGCGGCGTTTAATGGATTAAACCAGCAAGTGTTAGCTACAATCAGCAATCGGCACCCACCACCTATGTAGTGGGATTGCTCCGCAATCCCAATTCATAGCCCTTTGTCGACACTAGGATGTACTTATATGTCCAATGTTGGTAAGGGTATAAACCACCCTGTTTTCTCAGTCTGTGTCTGTGATTGCTTCTGTGTCCCTGCTTTTGTTCCTGCATGTTTTGCTATTGTTGGTGTTTCTCTGGTTTTGGACTACAGCTAGTATCTCAGCTAATCTCCTGCCTGCTGATTTTGTACTGCGTTCTCCCCTTGCTTGACCACAACTCATCTGACTTCGCTTACCTGTTAGTTATCTGTTTAATCTGTGCCCTGTTTGTCTCCTTTATGTTGTTTGCCTGCTCCCTGCTTTAGGCTAGGGTTTTTTCAGAATAATCCTTTTAATTTGGGCTTTACACATAGTTTCCATCAATCTGTAATCGTGTTTTGGGACTTGAGGCTGGAGGGAATTTATGGCTTTGTTATAAAAACTGTAACACACCATAAACCTACTGTGGGTAATAGCACCCTCTATTACAGAGGCCACAATCCTAAACACACCCTCTGCTCAGCGCCAATAGCAGAATACAAAACAGCTAAAAGAAAGTGTAGCAGTGAAAAAGACTACAACACAGAAGTTCAGAACATCAGTGCTAGGATAAGACCTAGAGGACACCCACAATGGGTTCTAAATAGGGCAATAAAGATAGCAGCAAATAGATGGCATAGTCACCTGTTAACAAAAAAAATAAAAAGTGTACTAGTGTACAAAATAAACCAGTTTTGGTGTTGTAATACAGCAAAGAATTTCACTAAATAAAAAACATTGGGCCTCATGTATGAAAACTGTCCAGGTCTAAGACTTTCTTTGTTGCCCATAGCCCCCTTTTCCTTTTTTCAGAGCACTATATGAAATTAAAGCTGAGCTCTGATTGGTTGCTATGAGCAACAAAGAAAGTCTTAGATCTAGACAGTTTTCATGAAGCCCCATTGTGAATAAATATCTATCGTTACCCGTGGAAGATAAAACATTGAATAAGATCCTAAATGATGGATAAAGGATAGTGTATAAAAAACCTACCAGTTTAAAAATGCTATCACCTGTCCCCATGAATTCACCGTCGACAACATGGTTGCAACATTTTATGTATAGGAAATCCTTGACAGACCTTCTTGCATTTTTAGAAAGTGATATTCAGTTCTCCTTATATGTCAATATGCAATAGGGAAAAGGAGAGTAGTCCCACCGTCCGACGTTTCGGTCACACTGGCCTTCATCCCAAGGGACCTAAACTGGTAAGATTGAGGAGCCTGCAGCAGCAGAGTCCAGGTTGCAACATTTTGGTTTTTACACCTGTGCCACACTTGTAATTATGCTATTCCTAATACAGAATTTTGTGCCTGTAATGTTTTTTTCATTTATGTAGTCTTATTTGTACGTATTGTCAGATATATGTTAAATTTGTCTAATTTAGATACATTGTGATGGTCACATCCACACGTTACTATGATGACTTATACATGTTGTTTACATCTTTACCAACATGAACACACCCTCTATGGGAGTGTCATAGTTATAGCATGTTGCTTGCATATCCTAGCAACACAAGCACACTCCTGTGGGAGTCATAGTTTTTTGCATGGAGCGTTTCATCAGTGGACGCCAGCTGACGATATATACCTGCTCCGCATGTTTGTATCAGCATGTGGAAGGAAATCTGTGCTGTTTACCATGTGCAACCATTGCTTTTTCAACAAGTGAGCTAATTAAAGTATTGTGATTGATAATTGAATAAGTATATACCTATAATATGGGTACTATTATAGTTACAGATGTATATTTGTGTGCATGACTAAGAACCGTAAACCTTTGAAAGTGGTTTACCTGCTATAGCATTAATGCTGGAATTGCCATAACGAAGCTATAAAGCTATAGATTTATAGGGTTCTAGAGCGCCCCGCCTCCCGCATGCCCCCCGAAATCAGGTGCATTACAAAATGCCGCAGGCGTTCTGTAATGCGCCTGATATTAGTTTATGGGCGAATGGGGCTGTGCTAGATATCAGGCTGAAAGGATGCCAGACTTCTGGCGCAGCCCTGTTCATACATGTCGCCCCAAATGTCTTGTATTTCAAAACCACCGATTTTTCAAAAAACTTGGAAAATGTCCAATAATGCGCTGTATTTCAAAAAGTCCCAAGCATCTCTACGTCGAATCCACATCCAAAACCCCATAAAGATTATTGTGACTCGTTTTCTGACTGTGAATTCTCTGGGGAAAAAAATGACCTTGAAATCCACATAAAAATCATGTTGTCCAACAAGGTTTTCAACAGTGGAATCCAACAACAACACATTTGTGTGTGAATGTACTCTAAGGGTATGTTCGTATGGCGTTTTTCAATCCGTTTTCAACACGGATCCAAACACATCTAAAAAACGGCATGTGAATATACCCTAATAGTGATTTTTTTTGTTTGTTTGTTTTGTTTAAACCTACAGCACTTTGAGTGATGTAGGTAAATTCATATGATGGATTTCAATGTGAAAAGAATCGGCGATTTTCCTTTAGATAGCTTTATGTGAAAGATTTATTGAGCTTTTTCACAGAAATAAGAACTCTCCATTTACGTCAGGTACATATGAGTATGCAGAATATTCTCATGGTTGGATGGATTTTAGGAAGGAATTCATGGTAGATTATGCATTGGATTCCTTGTTAAAGTCTTCCTGTAATCTGACGGCTAGTTTATGCTGTGTTTCACACAGTGAACTACAGCACAGATTTCAAATCTTTAGTGCATAAAAATAAGCATGAACTTGTTCAATCTTTTGAGCGGGTTTGGAGGCATTGATATGACGAACCCTTATTCAAATCAGAAGGGAATACCACTTCTTTTAAGTAAAAGCCCTTGGTTGAGGAAAACATAAATTTTTCCAAATGGAAAAGTCTGACATGTGAACATACCCTAAGGGTCCTTCTACACGTCAAGCAGAACTGGAGCAAGGTATTCTGGTGTCACAGACAAATAAGGCATTTAGTGCCTCCCTCTTCCCCCCCGCAATGGAAAATTCAGCCCACTCCATACCTCCTTGTGCCACCTTTTTTACTTGGGACAAAGAGGCATCATAGACGGTTGTCTACCTTCACCTACTAGCCGTCCCTGCCCTTACGGAAAGGATTTATAGTCGGTTTTATAACTGACTTCGGATTTGGAATCAGTTTGAAAATCGACTGTAAACCCTCACCCTCCTTTTTTTGAAGGATTTACGACAGAAAATGTTCTGTTCATTGTCAATGGGCCAAATCCGACCTTAAAATTCACCCCAAACAAACATGACAACAAAAAAGAATTAGGTAAAAAAGTGTCGGATTCTGTCATGGAATCCAACAGGTATCTTACAGTTGCCGTGTTAACATACCCTTAGATAGAGCTTTATAAAAGACAATTTGCAGCTCTATTGCTGATTTATGGCATATTCAGACTGGGGCACCTCCAACTCTAAATACAGCCCTGATTATAGGGGAAAAAACTCTACACTGCACGTCTCACTTTTTAAAATAAGAGGAACATCTATTTCTATACATTTTAATACTACTATGCATGTAACAAAGGATAAAACCCATAACAACATAAATAAATGCCATTATCAGCTACATAAGCCACACTTAATTTTTCCAAGGGCCACATTTTCTCTAACACCAGCCATTACAGTTTATATTTTCTTTTACAATGAATACAGTGCAATAAATACAATGTATGCCCTAATTACAACCAAAAAAATTATGAAAACTTCACTTTGTGAGACGCTACAGAGTTACATTGATCCAGTATTGAATTGATAAAATAAAAACTACATAGCTGATTCAGCAAACACTATTTAGGAAATAACTCTTCCAATCATTTATCATCATGGAGTTGACCAACACATCCTATGAAAATTTTTTTAGTTCAGGAAGTTCTTTAAAATGCTACAAATTCTGAATAAGTTATTTCTGCATATGGACAAATTGACAAAAATGAGACAAAAATGTCATATCTTATTCCTCTTTTATTTAAATAGAGTTCATTTAGCTAAACATTTACCTCCTATTGGAATATGGTATTATTAATATATTGTGGACATATCGAAAATGCAAAAAATACAAACATGACATCTACTGCAGGTAGGTTTAGCAAGGTGCAGCGAATGTAAATATACAGATCTCTTAAAGTTGTTATGAATATATTCACATGAATACCATTCTCAGAAATATCATAAACAATATATGCAAACATCCATACAATCTGCATTTACATATGTGAGAAGACAATTGAATTTATACATGCCCTACAAGAAAGGTTGAACTTGTCAATCTAAGCTGTGAGGAATGAAATTGCACATGCTGCTGTTTCTCATTGTCTCGGCTATCCTGTGCTCTAAGGTGACCTTGTTATATTGTAGGAGTGGTAAAATCACCTAAAGAAACAAACTTGTCTTTCACAATTCTGAAACATAAAGGTCAAAAGCAAATAAAATCTTTTAAATCTTTCACAGCTGAGGATTTTTTTTTACTTTGCAATTTAACAAAAATATCTGTACTGGTGTCTGTTCTTTGGTCATTGATAGAAAATGTCGAACAAGAGTTTTTTATCATTACTTGGAATAGTTGTATTCAAAAGAACATTGAGATAGATTGTAGCTGGTTTAACTTATAGGTTTTAAGCGTGAAAAGGGTTCCTGCCTCTAGTAAAAGAGTTTGGCTTTCCATACAGGGAAATGTAGAAACTGAATTTATATAATTTCTGCCTTAGACAGAAATTAGCTCTCTATATATAAAAAGATGAACAAATCTTGAACAATTTGACTCTCCATTGATTAATTAATATGCAAATCATTCTGATTTACTGAAAAGGTACTGTCAGGGGTAGGGCCCGGGGGTTGCCCACAGTTAAGCCTGTCCGGCCATGCGGCTTGCTCTGGTGAAAATCGGGTTGTCCTTAGACTCCGCTCCCATTTTCACTCACAGTGGCCCAGTGGTTCCACAAATACCCAGTGTGCACCGCTTCAGTACCCACTGAAACCATGGACTGTTACAGTACGAACTGACCCCATTATCCGTGACAGTACAAACTGACCCACTTCACCGTTATCCACTATGGTACGAACTGACCATGGATCACACCTATGTGTCCCTGCCTGACACCTATCACCTCGCAACCATAGTTACCTGTCATCGTGTCCATCTAGAGCAACTTTTCCAGAAACTACAGTTCGTTACCGCATGTCTGAATGAAGTTATGTCTGCACTGGCATTTTCATAGACACCTGTACCTGTAGCACCTCCACCTTCCGATGCCATTACCAGTCCCAGCCTGCATCTGCCTCTGCCATCCCATTATTATGGTGATCCAAAGACATGTCATGGGTTTATTAACCAGTGCAATATCCATTTTGAGGTCCTGGCACATCAGTTCCCATCTGACTGAGCCAAGGTGGCTTTCATAATCAGTCTGCTCTCATGTGAAGCTTTGGCAATGGATTCTGTGCGCCTGGGTGCAATACCTCTGCGGCATCTGCTTTGCTACGCTCCAGAAAAGACGATTCTACAGTTGGCCAATATGCTTGAGGAAGGGGAGGAGTCCCCGAAACGTCCACGAGTTACTCTGTCCTGCCCGATTGCCGGCGTCTCATCGCTTCTGTGCTAGGAGCGGCGCCACGAAAGGACTTTGAACGGCAGGCTATGCCGCAACGAATACGCTGAGTATATGCTTTACTTTATGTTGGCAACGATTAGGACATACTGTATATCACGGGTCAATGTCTGCTTTTTAATGAAATCATTAAAGTTATTACGGTTTTATGCACTGGCTCTACCTATATTGTTCATAAGTGTTTACGTGGGAGTGGAGACCCCCGATTGAGAGCAGTGCGTGCTATACTCAGCATTGATAAAGGAAAGGCTACTTTTTGATACAGTTGGCCAATATACCATCCAGTTGGCACATCATCACTGTGAGTATTTACTACAATTACTTATCACAGTGTTTAGAGGGTTTGTGTTGCACTTACTGCATATGTTTTGCATTCGCACAGTACACTAATTATCTGTCCAATGATCTGTGGCCTCCTGTGATATAAGGAACTTCCTACCTCTGCTCCAGCATCAGTTCATTGATGATGTTTTTTCAGCCATCCTGACCTCTGTCTGCTGAGCTGTTGCTGTACCTGTCTTAACTCCAGTGTTTCCTGCAGTTAACCGCTGAGTTACCTACGTATACTACTGCTGTTTCCTGCCGCTGCACCAGCCTATTATCTATGTTACTACTGTTGATACCTACTGTGGTACCTGCCTGTTATCGGTCTGGGACTCTGCTGCCCATCTAGGGCTATACTGACTGTGACCCGTCACCTCTGCCTGTACCCAGTGTTCTTCTGTCTTGCACTTCGGCTGCCACTATAAGTAGTCACGTCAAGGGTAGCGATCGGGGGGTTCCCTGCTAAGCCCATCCGGCCTTGCAGCGGACTCAGGGGAAGACTTAGGGCCCCTTAGACCACGCTCCCTGGCATGGTCTGTTATTCCATCTTCGCTCAAGGTGGCCCAGTGGATCCACAAATACCGGGTGTCCACTGCGTCAGTCCTAAACTGACCCTGTTGGATCGTTACAGTACGAACTGACCCACTGGTTATTAGATAGATAGATAGATAAGATTTGTATGACTTTTATAAAATAAACGCAATTGGACGGAAAGAGTGCAATTCTGTGATGTCAATAGCTCCACCCCATTGCTGGGTTATAAAAAGCCAGTGCACTGAGTGGGGAGGAAGCAGTTCAACAATGTAACACAAAAGATAAGAAACAAAGGGCGACATGTATGAAGGAAGGCGAGTTAAAGTGAATTGTCGAGTCTCGTTTTCAGTGTATAATGCGCCTGATGTATGAAAGTGGTTTTTGTGCGATTATAGATGGAGTCTAAAGTTAGACACGTCTCGTCTATGTGTTAGGCGCATTACGAAACTTAGGCGCATTAATAATGCGCCTAACATGTATAAAGGTTATAGATAGGCTGGAAATAAGAGAAAACTCATTAGAATAGCAAGTTAATGAATAGAAACTATGGTACTGATCCTGCTTGGAGGACCACAGGTCTCAGCAAGACCTGCGTTGTGCTGGCTCTTACCGTATGTAGAATAAAGGGTGAGAGCAGCAAAAATACATTTCAAATTAAATGCAGTAAAAATTTAAAATATAAAAATCTGAGCAACATCATCAGTGGGTTTTTTAATGTAAAATTAGTTTTAGATTCTATTAATTTTAAATACATTTTATAGGAGATATTTTTATGTTTTGGAGATATTATATATTTTTATATTCATTTTATATGATCACTGTTTTTTATTACTTTTAAATAATTAAATTTTATATAGTTTGATAATTACCATAAATTACTTTTTATTATTGTACTGGTGTAAGTTAAGAAATATTGGACATTTTTGCCCCTTACAGCAAATCTATCTCCACTTCGACTCCTCACGTTCAGGCAGACCACATTGAGATAGGTATGCCTGTCGGAGCAGTAATGCGCCTAGTTTTTCTGAACCACATTCATAGATGTGTCTAATAATACGAGTGTGGTGTGACATACCCCCAGAACGCCCCCTCATGTTAGGCGCATTTGAAGAGTCTTACGAACAATGCACCTAACACATACGTTAGGCGCATTAGACATCGTTGGCGGCTCAGTTAGGTGCATTGAACGCCAGAAAGGGTGAAAAACCCTTTCATAGATGTCGCCGAAAGAGAGAAGTACGACCAAGAAAAAGAAAGAAAATGAAGAAGCGGCAACAAGACAAGTGAAAGGAGATGTAATTAAGGAGACAACAGTAAAGACAGTTCAGCAGTAAATGTAAGAAGAAGAGGTAAGAGAAAGAAGACATCCATTGACAGAGCTCTTCCACCAGCAGCTGCCAAGAGGATCCAACGGAAAAAGGCAGCCTGTCCTTTGTGAATGGTAAGAAAGGTAGTGATCAGCAGCGCCGGGCACAGATACATACAGAGACTTATACAGAGACTTATACAGAAATAATACAATAGAGATATACCCAAAAGAGTCAACCACTGAACTTACAAATACCAATAAGGATCTGCAATTATATGGTATAATATATTATGTTACAATTTATGATTGCTTCATTTATGATTGCTTCTGTTGATACAAGTTAATTCTTAATACTTCTCATTGTTAGCTGAATAAAGCATCATCTGTTTCTGCATCTCTGACTGCCATATTTGAACAGGCTCAATTACATTTCTTACACAATTACACTTTTTATCTTAATATTCTTTAAAGGGTGTTCCCATCTCAGAGATTTATGGCATATTGATAAGCTATATCATACATGTAAGGGATACAGATCTATCTTTGAAACGGGCATTTGAAAGTCTCCAACCAGGGCCGAGAGAAGGTTATACTTACACGGCACTCTGTTTCAATTTCAATGGCAGCCAAACATACCACACAGATGTACTTGGAACTCCCAGAGAACAGAATAGAGAGTGCTGCACAAACATGACCTTCCATCTGTTCTGATTTTTGAGGACCAGTATTAAGGTTCAAAAACTCTGTGCTGATAATTTTGAATATATTTTTATTATTATTATTTTTATTATTTATTTTAAAGCGCCATTGATTCCAGGGCGCTGTACATTCGAGGGGGTTACATATTACACTAAGTCCATGGAGTACAGTGATAAGTGATATGACTCTTGGCACGACAGAGGGAGAGAGGACTACCGCGAGGGCTTACAATTACATGGAGGGGGAAAGAGACAGGAGGTGAGGAGCCAACATGTTGTGGCGGAATAGTGACAAGTTTAGGTGAAGGTTATAGGCAAGCTGAGTAATTGGTTTTTCTGGTTGCCTTTTGAAGTGTGAAGTGGAGGAAGAGCTGATGTGTTGGGGGCCAGTGAGTTCCAGAGTGAGGGTGAAGCAGGGAGTAGTCTTGGTTATAGATTACTAGATATTGGATTATAGAGTTATTTATCTTTTTTAGATTAAGAGCCCCTACAAAAAGAGAGTATTGGCTCGTACAATGTAGAAACAGTATGCAGTTAATTCTTTAGCTCCCCCTAATGATTCTGTGAGCATTCAAAATTGGATCTTCTAACCAGGGGCATAACTAGATAAACTGGGCCCCTTCCACGAACATTAACCAGTATGAAATTACTAGATAACAAAAGGAGCAAATACCTCACCATATATATCATCATCATCAGGGGTGCTAGGCTGTTTATTCGGGGCTTCGGGCCCGGAATAAAACACCTGTGCAGTCTCCGGGCTCAGGCTTGCCTGGGCTGGGAGCACGCTGGACTTTAGCTGCAAGTGTGTGTGGAGACACACAGCGCGGGCTTCTGCGGAGAGAAGAGCGGAGCGCTCCCTGCCCCGCAGTACGTGTCGGACCCGCAGGTCCGACACCGAGAGGCGCCGGGTCCTCACGCGCTGCGGACGAATGGCCCCGAGCGCCCCAGCCGGCAGGTCGCGAGAGGTGATGTCATCACGCGCTGCCTGTCCTCGGGCGCACAGCCGTCATAGGCCGTGCGCCGAGGAGTGCGGAGGAACGCGGGTGAAGCGGACAGAAGAGGAGCGCGGTCGGGGGGGGTTAAGGAGAGTATTAAATGTTGTTATTTTAAAGGTTTTACCTGCCTCAGTGCCTATCATGCCTGATGTGGCCCTTACACTCGTCTGTGGCCCCTTATACTGCCTGTGGCCATATCCTGTGTGGAGATTGTGTGGCCCATATCCTGCTAGTGGCCCATATTATCCTGCCTGGGCCATTTAATGGTCCTGTGCCCCTCTACTGCCTGCTGTGGCCCCCATATTGCCTGTGGCCCCCATATCCCTGTCCTGTGCCCCCTATAATGCCTGCTGAGGCCTATATCCTGGCCTGTGGCCCTTATGCTGCCTGTGCCTATAATGCTGTCTGTGGCCATATTTGCCTGTGGCCCCTATCCTGCTGTGGCCATATGCTGCTGTGGCCCTATAATGCTGCAGTGCCCTATAATGTGCCTGTGGCCCAATATCCTGCTGTGGCCCATATGATGCCTGTGCCCTATATACTGCCTGTGGCCCACGTATACTGCTCCGTGCCCCATATATGCTCAGTGCCCCCATATACTGCTCAGTGCCCCTATATTACCTTCTTGTGTCCATAGTATACTGCCTCGTGCCCCATATACTGCCTCAGTGCCTATAACCTTTGTGGCACTTATATATTGCCTCAGTGCCCATTATACTGTGAGGCCCATTATACTGCTCGTGCCCTATATACTGCCTGGGGCCCCTATCTATGCCTCAGTGGCCCCATATTGCTCAGTGCCTATATACCTTCATGTGGCCCCTCTATCCTGCCTCAGTGCATATACTGCCTGTGGCCATATACTGCCTCAGTGCCCTATATACTGCCGGTGCCTATATACTGCCTTCAGTAGCCATATATGCTCAGTGCCCTTAATCTTTTGTGCGCCTTATATATGCCTCAGTGCCCCAATATATGCTCAGTGGCCCTATATACCTTCTTGTGGCCCCTATATATGCTCAGTGCCCCCCTCTACTGCCTGTGGCCCATTCTGCCTCAGCTGCGCTAATATCGCCCTTTGGCCCCATATACTGCCTGTGGCCCTTCTACGGCTCAGTGCCCATATTACTGCTCAGTGCCCTATATACCTGCCTGTGCTCCCCATCTACTTCCTGTTGCCCCTATATACTGCCATGTGCCCTATATACTGCCTGTGGCATATATACTTGCCCTGTGGCCCATTATACTGCTGTGGCCCCAATATACTCTGCCTGTGGCCAAATACCTGCCTGTGGGCCAACTATACCGCTTCCGTGCTTTTTAATGAGGGACTGCTATATATCAATTAAGCGAGTTGTGGAAATGTGAGGATTCTAAGATATTTGGTTCCAAATCTCTGGGACGAGTATTGGCCGGGAGCAATCAGCCTGAGTGTGAATGGATGGAGGAAGAAAAAGGGAAAGTGAACGACGTATGAATCAGAAACGACGTCTGGTGAGTTACTAAATGTACTGCAGGTTACTTACTTATAATCTGCGTGACGTCGGATACATACACTAGTAATCTACACTATCTGGTCACTGTATTGGGGTAATATACCGTCCTCAGGTCTAGTGTACACTGGTGTATCCCACTATCTTGGTACTGTATTATGGCGGTGGTTTGGTATATGTAATCGAGCCTGTGTAGCTATGGTAATGTTTGGGGGTCGCGTTTAGTCAGGTTGGCAGATTATTTGAGCCTTAGTAGTAATAGTTTGGGGTCTTGGTGTATGTAGGAGGGTTTTTAGTAGTAACAATCATTGTTGGGTAGATTTGCTCCATTTATGTTGTATGTTTCTGGTGATGTTTAGGGGTAATTGTATAGAAGGTGAGAAGTACTGAAAAAAAGTAAAATTTGTCATTGGTGATTTTTATGGTACAGTGACTGCTGAGGGAGATGGAGGGATTGTGTGGGATGTGCAGAAAAATTAGTGACAGGAAACAGGTTTTTCTCTCTGTAAAAAAATCGCAGTTAAATGAGGCGTGAAACATGTCGTGTGAACCCAGCCCTACCCAGAAAAATACAAAGGGCTGAGAGGATGATTTTAGGACCCTAGCTAAACGCCTGAAATCATATACCAAACAAATCCACTATACCAAGTGTTCTGTCTCTATGTGCGAGATATTAGGTCCATAAAATAGAAACTAAGGGATGGGATGTGCCTCAAAAACATGTACCTTCTTGCGATATTCTGTGATGTTTTTGGTAGAGTAATTTGCTTTAAACCAGAAGAATCTCAAAAAGTTTCTGTGTTCTTCTTTAACTAAGAAACAATGAAGCATTTGCTGTATATTAGCAACTAAAGCAAAAGAGTCTTCGCATAATCTGATGAGGACACCAAGGAGTGTATTGTAGAGGGTCAGGTCCATAAAAAAAAAATAATATAGGGGTTCTTTGGAAAAGAAGAAACTAGGTAGAGCGATTGAATGACAAGTTGAAATTGGCACGTGGGTTTTAGGGTGATCGGAAAATTTCTGATCAACTTTCAATATTTTAGGTGGAATCTGAAGTATTATCTATTACTAACGTGCATTCCAGATTTCCTGTATTTTGGGCTCCAGGCAAATCGCATAGAGGCATACGAGGGTGAGCTGGGTGTGCGAGTCATGACTGTGATGTGTATGGTTTGTATTGGCTGGAAAAATCACATGACCTCGTTTTGCATAGAAAAGCATTTCATTTATAGCATCAGTTTTCAGTGTCTAACCTTAGTGACGCCGTGTGCTGTTGTTCTCAACAACTAGCTAGAGACACAATTCTTCTCTTTATTTACGGGCCTAACTAGGCCTTTTATCTGTGAACATTAGAATATAGGTAGATCAGTTTTCTTATTTAAGTTAGAATCCGACCTTTTAAAGCACATTCGAGCGTGGTCAGGCGTGCGAGGGTTGGGGGGGGGGTGGGAGCCAGACCGGATTTGGAACAGGAGGGTGTATACTTGTGCAGCCAGACTTGCTTTGAACTGTTGAGATGGATTTTTTTTTACACGTTTTTGGCCAGCAACTCACACTGGGGTGAAATTGTACTTTTATTGTGTCTGCATCGAGTTTTTTTCAATAGCACATGTACTTAAATTTGGGATACAGAAATTAGTAGGTAGAGTCAAACTGTTGGTGTCTTTAATTGGTGGCGAAAAACACTTTTGTTTTCCGTTTATAACTTTTAATAGCTGTATTGCACTTTGGTGCGCCCCACAGTTTTGTTCAAAGAGCCACCTTGTACTTAAATTTGGATACAGAAATTTAAGTCGTAATGTTGGTGTATTTCTTTGGTGCAAAAAACCACTTTTGTTATCGTATTAACTTTTTAAAGTGTTTTAATTGCACTTTGGCATGCGCCACAGTTTTTTTCAATACGCCACCTTGTACTTAAATTTGGATACAGAAATTTGTGCTACATGTTGGTGTATTTAAATGGTGCAAAAAACACTTTGTTATCCGTATAGACTTTTAAATCGCTGTATTGCACTTTGGTGTCCAGTTTTGTTCACATAGCACTTGTCCTTAAATTTAGATACAGAAATTTTAGTAGTAATGTTGTGTTTTTCATTGTGTGCAAAAACCACTTTTGTCTTTTGTTATCATATAACTTTTAAAAAAGCTGTATTGCACTTTGGGGCGCCACAGTTTTTTGCAAATAGCCACCTTGTACTTAAATTTGGATACAGAACTTTTGTAAGTCATGTTGGTTTATTTAATGGTGCAACAAAACACCTTTAGTTATCGTATGATAACTTTTAAATAGCTGTTATTGCACTTTGGTGTCCCAGTTGTGTTCAACTAGCACTTGTACGTAAATTTTAGATACATAATTTGTTTAGTAAACTGTTGGTGGATTTGCATTGGTGCCAAAAACACTTTGTTATCCGTTTAAGTTTAAACAAGTGTATCTGCACTATGGTGCGGGCACAGTTTTTTTCAAATAGCCCTTGTAACGACAATTTGGATAGTAAATTTTGTAGAAACTGTTGGTGTTTTCACATTGGTGCAAAAACATTCGTTATCGTGATAACTTTTAACTAGCTGTATTGCACTTTGGTGGCCAGTTTTTTTCAAATAGCCCACTTGTACGACAATTTGGATAGAAACATTTTTCTAGTCATGTCTCATTTGTTTGCTGCAAAACGATTTCTCTTCGTGTAACTTTTGATAGTTTTGTTGCGCTTGTGAATCTCAGTTAGGTGGCAGATAGGATTATATGATAGTTTGTTTTGAAAACTATTAATCCTTGTCCTACTGGGAGTTGTAATCTGGACTGAAGGAAGAAACATGTTGATTTTGGTTCTTACGGTTCTTCCATTAGATGATTTTCACAGGTATAGATAGAAACAATTCTGTTTCTAATCCTAGTTGGTGTTGGAATTAGAGGGGATTTTAAGATAGCTGTGATTTGCCGTCTTTCAATAAGAGATGTCAAAACTCTTCCATACTTCCTATTTTTATCTTTCTGAACTCAGGAGCGAAATGCAGGAGTAGCGAACAGAGGGGTGTAGGACATGGAGGTAGAGGTACGAGAGATCGAGAAGGTGCTTCTTCAGTCTGGCGACAACACGGAAGCCAGAGGATCGTCTGTTGCAGGACGTTCAGTGTTATCGTGGGCTGGTGCCTGAGAATCTCAGTACGAACAGCGCTGCAAGCTGTTCTCTAGTGGTTAATGCTATGCATCCAGCGTCTTACTCTCGTCCTCCCAGTACGGCAACATGTTGTATCATATCGTCAGCATCCGTCATCCAACCTGAAGTGAAGGCAGGAACAGATGTCAACTCGTGTACCACCGTGTGGATAATCCATTTTCTGAAGACTCTATGTGAAAATGCGGTTGGGTAGAAAGGTATTTAAAAAGTTCAGGAGGCCAAAGGAGGATGATATTTGTTCCTGCTCTGACGCCACTCGCTGTGTAGCGGGGAGACGGGGAAGCGGTCAATCGGACAAAAATCCGGGGTGGTCGGCCAAACCTTGCCGTTCTTCTTGCTTGTAGCCGCCTCTCCAGAGATGCAGAAATTATCAGGACATGGACGTCACCTGTGATGCTGATGATGATGTGAATTGCGGAATTCGTGTGGTCTTTTCAGCAGAATTTGCTTTGGTGAGCGCTTCATCACTGGTGAGGTGGGAAGATGCAGGCGTGTGTCAGGTGCGGGTGGTTCCTCTCAAAATAGGGAGTGGGCTAGTGCAGAAAAGTTGCTGAGATTGATTCCGCCAGCCATGATCAGCGGAAACAACGCCTCGCTTTATCGCGTTGAAAAGGTCCAGTACCTTCAAGCTGGGGTCCTTTTTCCGATCAAGCTCTTGATTACCCAGCAATGTACTATGCAACCTTTGCCGTAATAAGCCATCAGTTGAGGGAAGAGTCTTAGGTGTTTAACACACAACCTGTTTATCCATGCAGCGAATGATGAGTTGAAATGGAGGGAAAATTGGCAAAAGCCATACGCACCCGGGCTTAAACCACTGTAACCCTCTGTCTCGCCTCCTCCTCCTCGCACGACCAAGGTTCCTCAGCTGCTGATGTTCTCAGAGTCATGATCAAGGGTCAGCTCCCGTTCAGCTCACCATGCGAGCTACCCCGCTCCACAAGAGACATCCTACCCCTTCTCTTCCAACAGTTTGTCCGGCACCCGTACAGCGGCCAGTCTAGAGCAAGCCTTTCTGTCTAAGGTTAGGGAGCAGAAGAAAGAAGAAACACTTTACCAAACCACAAAGCAAAAGCCTGAATGTCAGCATTTCCAGGTTTTGGATTGGAAATGTTGCTTTCCCGTCTGGTGGACAAATGGGTTTCTGCCATGTCATGGCCTTGCTGCTCCCACCAGAAGCCGAGCAGGCATTTCTTTTCCAGAAAACGCCGTTCCCTGCCTGAAATCTAAAATTTAAGCGCGTTGTCTGCATCTGTGTCGGCAAAGTCCATCTGACAAATGATACATGGTAGTAAGCACGACCCAATGCGCTATATCTCGTGACAAGGCTCATGGGTGAGCTGGGTGGATGTTTGGTGGTAACGGTAGTCTAAGGTCGTTGCACGCTTCTCTCAAAACCGAAGGGAGGTGAACGTTTTTCCCACGGTTTGGTAGCTCACGTCATAGAACTAGGGCCATGTTTGCCTCTAATCTGTTTTGGAGACCGTCTCAACACACAGGGTAGGAGCTGTGGAGGCTTTCGCAACGAGGACCGGCGTTGGGGGTGACAAGAACCTTGTGCCAGGCAAGGTGGTGTGCGATACCGTTGATATCTGCGGCGCTTAAGATTGGTGGCTGGCGACATCTTGCTGGAACAGTATGGAACTCGTCCGTCCAGACGTTCCTAAAGGGCTAGGGTCTGGACTGCTGTGAGGAAGGCTCTCGAGGTCTGAGCTACACTTGCGTTCGCATCCTGCTTCGTCCCCCCAGCATCATTCGGCTCCCCATCAACGTTCATTTTGTCGTGGCAACAGCTGGAATCCCCCCCCAATGCTCCCCGTTTATGGCGCAGTGCATCCCATTAGCAGTATGAATTTGAAAATTTTGAAAAGCAGCGGTGCGGACCTCAGGTGTTGAGCCCCCAAGAGTGGAGGATGTGAAAGAGTTGCACACCTTGCCGTTTTAAAGAAGCCCCCAAAATGGGTGCGACAATCCCCTTGCCCGCATGGCATTGTGGTGATCTTTTCTGAACACTTTTTGAATCTGAAACAGAGGTCCACAGGATGGGGAGGGAGGGAACAGTGGGACATGATCTTTTTCCCTCCTCAAATCCAAAAGGGCCCCGACATTTTTCAGAACTTTATCGGTTTTTATTAGGCAGTGGTTTGAGGGGGTCTAGTGAAAGGGGCGCCTCAACTTCGGGTACAGATTAGAAGTCGGGTGTGTTGAAGTGGGCGGAGGAGGGGTTGAGGTTTTCCCTGGCACCGCGTTACCATTGTCCCTCCCTTTGGGAAAAAAGGTTTGGGGAAGGGTTTGAGGCGGAGTGGGAAGATGGGGAAAGATCATTTTGGCTAGTCCCCCTGATCAGGGTTTAAAAATAAAGGTCCATTTCACATGATGCTTGGATCCCCATTTCCCCAACGACCCTGATTAAGGCCATCAAATGAACAACAGTTATGGGGCCACCCCCCTCGCCCCGGTACAAAGAAAAATCGCATTTTCCCCTTCCCACCACCAAATAGGAGTAAAAGCGGGAAATTTGGAGAGTGTGATGATAACTGGAGCATCTGTTGCGTTGCTTACGTTTTCAAAAGTAAGAGGAAAAAAAGTCAGCAACGTGCAGAGTATAGTGCAAAAAAGGGCAGAGAGGCAGTGGGAGAAACCCAATGGGGGACCTGTGGCAATCCCCTTTTTTCCACTCACAACACATGTAATGAGGGCAACATACAACACAAGGACCAGTTTTTTTTTAAAATCATGGTGCATGACTATTGGTCTAAACAAAGTTTTTGGGTATTTCCGGACCCAATCGACTTCGTGGTATCCAATATGGGATGAATGGTGGGGGGGGGGTAACCCGAGTTCGCTCGCCCGCAATAGAGGTGTTGTCCTGCCAGCAGCCAGCGTTCATATTCTGAGCGAACCTTCAACACAGCTGGAGGTGTCATTTCAGACAAACTCATCCGGCTTTCCACAGATAATGTTGATCGTTTGAGTTTTTCAAAGATGAATTCAGGCAATCGGATTCTGATAATGTTGTGGCCCCAATTACCAAGGTCAACCGATTAGTTGACAGTCTCATTCACATTTCTCTTAAAACAGAAAGGTTCCTCTTGAAAAAAAAAAATTTAAGATGATCTTTCTTACGCAATTTTATTCTCAGGTTCTCATTTTGCTGGTTTTAGCTGTGAAGGAGACTCTGTAAAAGTAAACCAATTGTACAAGGTTTCATGAAAAAACCGTATTCCATTTATCAATTCACTCTTTAACATTTTTTCGGCACTGTCAGTGGTTTTGGGCTCATGGTGCTTTGATACAGCTATAATCAAGGTCCTTTCGGAACAGAAAATGTGGCTTCTAAGGTGGCATTTCTCATCACAGTTTTTAACGGTGTATAAAAAAGTCATTTTTATAATTTTTTGGGTCTATGCTGCTGTGAATGCAGCTATACTACAGGTACTTAAATTTTTTTATAAAGAAAGTGGTTTCGAACAGACATTTGTCTTTCACAATTGTTCAAGATTGGCCAAAGGGCATGTTTTGATTTTTTGGGGGCATGTTCCTGTGAAAATATCAGCTATACTACAGGTTACTATTATAAAAAAAATGTGGTTTCTAACAGACATTTGTTCTTCACAATTGTAACAGGGGCTCAAGTTTATTTTTAAATTTTAGGGGCATGGTCGCAAAAACAGGAATAGGTAGGACACGTTAAATGGACCATCTTGCAAAATGATTGTTTTTGGCAAATCTTAACATAGCTAGAATTTCCCTTAGGAGACAACCCGTTAATACAAAAAAAAAAAAGAAAAAACAATGACTTTGGGGGTTTTTCCACCTATTTTAAAAATGTTTTACTAGAATTAAACTCTAAAAAAAAATTGCATTACAAAAAGCGATACAATATTCCTCTAAATTGTACAAGGGGAAAACGGGAAACTTGAAAAAGGGACATGGAGTTGACATGGACGAAAAAAAAACAAGAAATTTCCCCAGAATTCTTTTAAAAGGAAAAAAAAAGCCAAGAAAAAGGAACCGGGGTGGAACGAGCGTCAACCCCCAGCTTTTTCCAAAGTGAACTAAATTTGGGTCCCAATTAAGAGGGGCAAGCGCCCCAAAGAGGCAGAAATTTCTAAGCGTCCCAGGTCTTGATGTTTCGGGGGAAGGGGAGGTTTTACTCACACTTCCGCTTCCGCACTCTGCTTCAGCACTTTTTTTTGCTGCGTATAAGGGCATTTTTCCCGGGGTTAATAGATAGGAAACCCAAGCCTGGGCTCTCATGCACCCACTGTAACTCCCCCCTGCTACCTGAACCTGCGTTTTTAAGAGAACCTTTAGCTGTGAGCGGATCAAAACACTTGGATTTGTTGGTTTTCTTAGGGCAATACACTAGAAAGGGGGGAATTGATTCTAAGAAGTGAATTCATTTAGAATTTTAGAAACTTGATTCTGAAAATGAAATTTGGGGTGATTCGCGGAAAAAGAAGCGGCTTTTGATTGATAAATGGCTCGAGTCATGGCGTTAATGGGGGCAAAGAAGTCTGGGGAAAAAAGGGCTAACACAACAGTGGCAGAAAATGAAGCCATCAGAGACCGCGGGGTTCTGTGACGTCCCGCCATATAAAATTCGGGGCGATGCTGGAGCCATACCCCTCTCACTGTGCTGAGGGGGGAAAGTTGCGCCGCCCCGCCGCTACACTACTTTGCTTTCCAACTAAAGAAACACCCTTTTATACACGAAATTTTGGAGGTGTCACAGCTTTTCAGAGACTGGCTTTTCTAAATTCTAATTCTGATTTGTGGGTATTGGGAAATGAAGTCCCCGTTGCGCCCAAGCGCTATGTACATTTTTTAAAGCTATCTGTCAGTTCTTGAGCCATTGAATACCAAGGGTTTTTTCTAAGCCTGTTCCTTTGTATACAGTTAAGAAACACGTTTTCATCCCCAAAAAACACTTAATTTTTGGTTTCTCATTTTATTTTTCGCAATTTTGATTTGGGGTTAATTTCGTTTTTTCGCTTTAGGGCCCCTAAAAAAAAATTCCTTTACACCGCCAAACAAGAAATTTTGCCTGTAGCATAATTCATATCCGAAGGTTAATTACTAGAGATGGACGAATTTCCCGATATTCGGTTCGTTCACTTTGCCAGATTTCTCGGCAAAAAATAACTTCGTTCTGAATTACTTCGGGATGAATCAAAAATTAAAAAAAAAGCTATTTCCAGGCTGCACAGAGCCTGCAGGGTGCTTTTAAACG
Organism: Phyllomedusa bahiana; assembly: GCA_025379985.1. Taxonomy (NCBI): domain Eukaryota; kingdom Metazoa; phylum Chordata; class Amphibia; order Anura; family Hylidae; genus Phyllomedusa; species Phyllomedusa bahiana. The sequence continues at coordinate 52,222 of JAODAL010008188.1, read as the reverse complement.
TTTGTGGCCCCTGCTTAAATATGCAGAGGGAGCTTGGTTTGGTCTTCATTTCAATGTTGTGTTTTAGTATGACACGCACATGCCTGCAGCCGCTCTTAGAATCGCTTCACTATAAAAATTCCTTGGGCACTTAAGAGGCAAAACTGACCAAAAAACTGAAGGGGAATGTAGCCTGATAAAATCATGGCAGCGACAGCTGGAAAAAAAAAAGCTGAGGGTCAGGTGGCAACATCAGTGACAGAGTGTGAGGTGACAGCGGCAGCCACAGCAGCATGAGGTCAGACAGTGGCACAATGATAGTCTGGAGGTGGCAAAAACAGGAGTAGGCCACAGAGTGGCACAATGACACAGTGTGTAGGTTACGGCAGCAGCCACAGCAGCAGCATGAGGTCAGGCAGTGGCACAATGACAGAATGTGTAGGTCACGGGCAGCCACAGCAAAGCAGGGCAACAGGTCCAAGACAGGGGAGGCACACAGACAGGACAGAGTTGTGGAAAAACACGGCAGCAGCCACAGCAACAGCATGAGTCAGACAGTGGCACAATGACATTCTGGAGGTGGCAAAAATAGGAGGAGGCCACAGATGGGACAATGACACAGTGTAGGTCACGGCATCAGCCACAGCAGCAGCATGAGGTCAGACAGGTGGCACAAAAGACATTCTGGAGGTGGTAAAAACAGGAGTAGGCCACAGAGTGGGACAAAAGACACAGTGTGTAGGTCACGGCAGCAGCCACACAGCAGCATGAGGTCAGACAGTGGCACAATGACACAGTGTGTAGGTCAAGCAGGCAAACCACAATGCAGGGCAGCATTAGGAGGTCAGACATGGCCAAGTGGCACAATGACAATGTGTAGGTTTACGGCAGCAGCCACAGCAGCAGCATGAGGTCAGACAGTGGCACAATGGCACAGTGTGTAGTCACGGCAGCAGCCACAGCAGCAGAATGAGGTTTAGACAGTGGCACAATGACACAGGGGTGTAGGTCACGGCAGCAGCCACAGCAGTAGCATGATGTCAGACAGTGGCACAATGACATTCTGGAGGTGGCAAAAACAGGAATAGGCCACAGAGTGGGACAATGACAAAAGTGTGTAGGTCACAGCAGCAGCCACAGAGCAGCATGAGGGCAGAAAGTGGCACAATGACATTCTGTAGTGGCAAAAAAAGGAATAGGCCACAGAGGGGGCACAACGACCCGAGTGTGTAGGTCACGCAGCAGCCACACAGCAGCATGAGGTCAGACAGTGGCACAATGACAAAAGTGTGCAGGTCACGGCAGCAGCAGCATGAGGTCAGACAGTGGCACAATGAAATTCTGGAGGGGGCAAAAAAACAGGAGTAGGCCACAGAGTGGGACAATGACACAGTGTGTAGGTCACGGCAGCAGCCACAGCAGCAGCATGAGGTCAGACATGGGACAATGACACAGTGTGTAGGTCACGGCAGCAGCAGCATGAGGTCAGACAGTGGCACAATGACATTCTGGAGGTGGGCTTTGCCCACAATACAAAATTTAAAAAAGGGAGGTGACTGCACAGGGGGCAAAAATTGGAACAAGAGTGGAAAAGGGTGGAGGGAGGCGCAGCAGCATGAGGTCAGACAGTGGCACAATGACATTCTGGAGGTGGGAAAACAGGAATAGGCCACAGAGTGGGACAATGACAAGTGTGGAAGGGCTTGGTTTGGTCTTCATACAATGTTGTGTTTTAGTATGACAGCAGATGACTGCCGCCGCTCTTAAACACTTCACTATAAAATTCCCCCGGGGACTTAAGAGGGCAAACTGACCAAAAAACTGAAGGGGGAATGTAGCCTGATTTAAAATCATGGCAGCGACAGCTGGAAAAAAAACAAGCTGAGGGGTCAGGTGGCAACATCAGTGAAGAGTGTGGAGTGACGGCGGCAGCCACAGCAGCATGAGGTCAGACAGTGTCACAATGATAGTCTGGAGGTGGCAAAAACGGAGTAGGCCACAGAGTGGCACAATGACACAGTGTGTAGGTCACGGCAGCAGCCACAGCAGCAGCTGGAGGTCAGACAGTGGGACAATGACAGAGTGTGGTTTAAGGAAACACGGCAGCAGGTCCACTAGCAAAACAGCATGAGGTCAGACAGTGGCACAATGACAGTGTGTAGGCCACGGCAGCAGCCACAGCAACAGCATGAGGTCAGACAGTGGCACAATGACATTCTGGAGGTGGCAAAAATAGGAGTAGGCCACAGAGTGGGACAATGACACAGTGTGTAGGTCACGGCATCAGCCACAGCAGCAGCATGAGGTCAGACAGTGGCACAATGACATTCTGGAGGTGGTAAAAACAGGAGTAGGCCACAGAGTGGCACAATGACAGAGAGTGGAGGTGACGGCGGCAGCAGCATGAGGTCAGACAGTGGCACAATGACATTCTGGAGGTGGCAAAAACAGGAATAGGCAACAGGGTGACACAATGACACAGTGTCTAGGTCACGGCAGCAGCCACAGCAGCAAAATGAGGTCAGAAAGTGGCACAATCACAATCTGGAGGTGGCAAAAACTGGAGTAGGCCACAGAGTGGCACAATGACAGAGAGTGGAGGTGACGGCGGCAGGAGCAACAGCATGAGGTCAGAGAGTGGCACAATGACACAGTGTGGAGGTCACGGCAGCAGCCACAGCAGCATGAGGTCAGACAGTGGCACAATGACAGAGTGTGGAGGTGGGTGGCAATACCAGTCCCTGGCAAAGATGGTTGGTGGCAGATGGAGAAACTGTCAGCAGATGTGTGGCATCAGGCGGGTGGCGGCATCAGAATAGTGGCTGAGGCAGGTAGTTTGAACCCAGACTCATTTCTCACAGTTTGGGTGAGGCGTCATGGCTGATGTAGTCTGACGCCTAAGGCATTGGTGTGTGGAAATCCTGGCCGATCCACGCCTGATTCATCTTGACAAAGGTCAGTCGTTCCACATTTCCAAGGGACAAGCAGGTTCTCCTTGGGGTAACGCTGGCCCCCGCCGCACTGAACACCCGCTCTGATGCCACACTACTAGCCGAGCAGGACAGCTTCTCCACTGCAAACTCGGCAAGTCATCCCTCTGCCGGATGCTGACTATTCGGCTGTCACTAGCCAGGCAAATCAGCATGCTGCGGGCCATCTTCACAAGTGACTCCGAGGGGCTCCCTGCCTCCATCTCCACTGTATACTGCCACGGTGCTTGCGGGTCATCTGTCTCGTCTTCCTCATCTCCATCTACCTCCTCCAGCTGCTCCTTCTCCTCCTCTCTTGTCACCTGGGTAGAAAATCCACTCATTTCACCAGACAATGCTTCTGCTCCAATGTCCTCCTCCTCCTCCTCCATTTCAGTTCCCACCGGACTCATGTGGCCGCGAGATGTAGTCGCCACGTCTCCAGTCCCCTGCCCAGACAGATTTTTCAGCATCTGTTCCAGGACATGAAGCAGTGGAATGACGTTATTCATCCTGTAGTCCTGGCGACTGACAAATAACGTGGCCTCCTCGAATGGCCTCAACAAACGGCAGGTGTCATGTATGAGCTGCCACTGACTGACATCAAAGTTACACAAGGGAGTACTCCTGTCCGCCTGGATCATCAAAAAATCGTTAATGGCCTTTCTCTGTTCATACAGTCGGTCCAACATGTGCAGGCTGGAATTCCAACGGGTGGAAACATCGCATATCAGAGTGTGTTGGGGGAGGCCGTTCTGCCGCTGCAACTCGAGGAGGGTGTTCCTGGCTTTGTAGGAATGGATGAAGTGCACAGTTTCCTGGCCATTTTCAGAATCTTCTGAAGATCGGTGGAAGACTTCAGGAACCTTTTCACAACCAGATTGAACACGTGCGTCATGCAGAGCTCATGAACCATCCCTCCTCAGTGCAGCGCGGACACCATGTTACTCCCATTGTCCGTCACCATGGTTCCGATTTGCAGTTGGCGCGGAGAAAGCCACACATCGATTTCTTGCTGCATGACACGGAGCAGTTCCTCCCCTATGTGACTTCGTTCGCCAAGGCAAGCCAGGTGTAGAACTGCGTGACACCGCTGTGCCCTACACATGTGGTATGATGGAGCAGTACTTGTGGAGGCTGAGATGGTGGAGGAGGAGGAGGAGGAGGCGGACATTGGCGCAGGAGCCGCAGTTTGACAACGTGGAGGATAAAGCGGCGTCTCCTGTCCAAGTTGTTGGTGTGCCTGTGCCGGAAGCACATTCACCCAGTGGGCCGTAAAGGACATGTCCTGGCCCTGACCGTAGTTACAGCTCCAGACGTCCGCACTGCCGTGCACCTTGGAACAAACAGATAAGTTCAAGGACTGGCCCACCTTCTGTTCTACATATTTATGAAGTGCTGGTACTGCCTTTTTGGAAAAAATTACGGCTTGGAACTCTCCATCTACGGCTCGGCACAAGCCATTAGTTCTCTGAACGGTGCAGAGTCCACCATTTGGAAAGGGAGGGACTGTAGCACCAACAACTTGGACAGGAGTACGGTCAGCTTCTGCACCTTAGGATGGATGGATGCATACTTTGTCTCTTTGCAATCGCCTCGCTGAACGACTGCTGGCGCCATGAGTAGCGAGGAGCAGGAGCATCTGACCGGGAGATGTCAAAGAGAAACAGCTCCCTTCTGCAGAGGTGGTGCAGCCTTGACTGGCTGCAATGGCATGCGTGCAGGATGGATCACCACATCTGAGCCACGTTTCTCCCATGCCACCGGATGGTGATGCTGCATGTGTTGATGCAGGGCCATGGTGCCAATGTTAGCTCCCTGGCCACGCTTCACTTTCTGCTTACAGATTCTACATATACCCATATTCTGCTCCTCCGGTGTCTTAGCAAAGAACTGCCACACCGCCAAGTATCGGAATTTACCGCCAACGCCCCGCACTAAGTGACTACTGCCGTCGCTGCCTCGCTGAGCCCCTGTGCCGCTACTTTCTTGGACCTGCGAAGCTCCCGCTTGGCTCCCGACCTCACACTGCTGCTATCCTGCTGACTCACGGCCACACGACCCACTTGCTGGCTGCACCGCTGCCTGACGCGCAAGCTGACGCCCTCTTCTCTTGACGATGATGAAGCCCTTGCTTCACCCGGCTCCCAAGTGCGGTCGGCTACATCATCATCGATTTGTGTGTCATTGTCACTGCTGTCCTCATCACCAGTCTTGGTATGCAGAGGTGACCCTCACAACATGACCTCAATGCCACTCTCCACATTATCTGCCACCTCTCTGTTGACATTACTGTTGTTCTAAATGTACAGACACATGTTTGATGAAGATATCTGTATATGGATAATAATACACCCTGTATTTGACCCCAAATATGAACCCACTAAGAAGCTTGGGTAACCCTTGGATAAAAAATTGCGCTCCACAAATGGGCAGGAAAAATTGACTTGTATTGCCTTTTAAAAACTCTGTGTATTTTACTGAATATAAAAGCACAAACAGGGTTAATTAACCTTTTATGAATTTGCTACAGAAATTTTTTTGTGGGGGTGAAAAACAAAGTTTCTTTTACTGATACAAAAGAAGAACAACGCTTAATTAAACCCCTGGGGTAATTGCGCCCCAAAAAATTGAGCAAAACCCCAAAATACGAGCTTTTAGGTGTTACAATTGGGTTTTTCTCCTACACAAAAAGAGAAAAAATTGTAATTAACCTTGGGTTGTGATTATGCTACAGGGAAAATTGTAATTTTTGGGGGTTGAAAAAGACGGTTTATTTTTGTCACCAACAGAAAAACAATGCTTAATTAACCCCTGGATTTTAAATTGTGCAAAGAATTGAGCACCACAAATACTAGCTTTGTAGCGTGTTACAATTGCGTGTTTTCTACGCTACACAACAAGAAAAAAATTGTAATTAAAATTTGCTTGTGAATTATGCTACAGGAAAATTGTTTAATTTTGGCGGTGAAAAAGACAGTTTATTTTTGTCACCACAGCACAAAAACAACGCTTAATTAACCCCTGGATGTAAATTACGCAAAAGAATTGAGCAGCCACAAAATGCTAGTTTTTGAGCCTGTTACAATTGGTGTTTTCTACGCTACACAACAAGAGAAAAAATTGTAATTAACCTTTGCTTGTGAATTAGGCTACAGGAAAATTTTATTTTTTGGCAGTGAAAAAGACGGTTTCTTGGATGTAAATTGCGCAAAAGAATTGAGCAGCCAAAAATGAAGTGGTATTTGTATTGTAAAACGCTGTTTCTTTAAATGAATACAACAGGAAAATGGCTTAAATCCCCCTTGGATATTCAATGTGCTGTGAGCAGATAGCATTAAAATGTATATGCAGCAGCAGTGGACGCACACTGGACTTCAGATCCAATACCCCAAAAAATCAGAAATAGAACGTTAAGAGAAGCAGTCTCTGAGACAAGCTGAGACACCCCACAAAAATCGCTGTATAAAAATCAGTTCTTCAGTAACAATCAGCCGCGGCAGCACCTTCCCTGATCAGTACAGTGAGAGCGGTATGAGCTCCCAGCGTCGCGCCCGCACTTATATAGTGCGGTGACGTTAGAGAATCCCGCCGGTCTCTGATTGGCTTCATCTCTGCACATGTCATGCAGGCTATGCCCTTCTTCATCACAGAGTGCTTTGCCCCATGTAACGCCATGTGCTCGCAGCCATTTTATCAATCAAAAGCACACTTCGTGCACCCGAAGTACCCAAAACTTCGACTTCGTTCAGAACCAAAGTTTTCCTGAAATTCTAAACGAATTCCCCTTTGTTAGAATCAATTCGCCCATCTCTATTAATTACAAGTTTTTCTGTTGTTGTGTTCCGTAAAATACACGCCGTTTTAACATGCTACAAAGCTGGTAATTGTTGGCAGCATATTTCTTTTGCTCAATTTACATCCAAGGGTTAACTAAGTATTTTTCTGCAGTTGTACTTAGTAAAAGAAACGTTCTTTTTCACCGCCAAAGAAGAAATTTTGGCTGTAGCATAATTCATATCGAAGGTTAATTACAAGTTTTTCTGTTGTTGTGTTCCTTAAAATACACGCTGTTTTAACACGCTACAAAGCTGGTAATTGTTGGCAGCAGGTTTCTTTTGCGCAATTTACATCCAAGGGTTAACTAAGTATTTTTCTGCAGTTGTATTCATTAAAATAAACGTTCCTTTTCACCGCCAAAGAAGAAATTTTTCCTGCCCATTTGTGGAGCGCAATTTATATCCAAGGGTTACCCAAGCTTTTTAGTGGGTTCATTTGGAGTCAAATGCAGGGTGTGTATTTATCATATACAGATATCTTCATCAAACAGTGTCTGTACATTTTAGAACAAACAGTATGTCAGACAGAGAGGTGGCAGGTTCTTCACCTGCAAGTGTCAGTGGCACAAACATTCCTGGAGCAGGCCCAGGTCGCAGCACAGCAAGGGGACATTGCAGCAGGGATCACTCGGTGAGGCCACAACTGCCGCTGTCATCAAGCGGCCGTGTGTTGTTCAGCAACCAAATGGTTCTTGATTGGTTGACTAGGTCATCCACTTCCTCTCAGATGACATCTGACAACCCCAACCAAGAGTCAGTGGGAACGTCAGACACAACCCTTAGTTGGCATGGCCCGGGAGCGGGTCAGCGGCCCTCACCTGACCTCAATCCGCCTCTGTCCCATCCATTTCCCTCAGCCAGAGATCTACTTGTGGTTGGGCTTAGCGCCACTAAAAACGAGGATGAACAATTTGGTATGGCATCAGAGCTACTTGGCAGCGAAGAAAAAGGGGCCAATATCCCCTGCTTCTTGCATAGGCGGAAAAAAATAATGTGGGGAGTGGCATTGGGGGTCTGTTGTGAGGGGGCAGCCTCTGCAACCAAGACGGTGATGAGGAAGCTTTTAATGACACACAAATCATGAGATGTAACCCACCCCACTTGGGAGGGGGTAAGCAAGGGCTTCTCCGTAGGAGAAGAGGGGCAGCTTGCGCTCAGGCCGGGGCAGCCGCAAGTGGGTTGTGTGGCCCCTGAGTCAGAGGGAAAACAGCAGTGTGAGGGCGGGAGCCAAACGGCCAGGGGGAAAAAAAACCCGCTTCGCAGGTCCAAGAAAATAGCGGAAGGGGGTCAGCGGGGGGGGGGGGGGGCGGGGCAGTAGTACTCAGGCAGAGCTTTTGGGCTTTTAAAATCCGAAAATCGGTGGTGTGGCTTTCTTTGGTAAAACATAAAAGAGCAAAATATGGGTAATGTAAAATCTTGGGCAAAAAAGTAAAGCGCGGCCGGGGCTAACGTTGGCACCACGGCCCGCTCAACCATGCGCGTCACCACCCGGTGGCCCCCGGAGAAACGGCTCGGTGGTGGTCCACCCTGCCGCCGCGGGAACGCAGCAGCAGTGCCCAGTGGCACGGATCCCTTTTTCACCCTCAAGGCTCCAACCTTGCAGAAGGAGATGTTTCTCTTTGCCATCATTCCATCCAGTGTCTTCCCCTCGCTATCATGGCCCAGCAGTCGTTCGCGGGGCGATTGCAAAGAGACAAAAGTATGCACCCAAAACCATCCTAAGGTGCGAACGACGGGTGCTCCCTGCCCAAAGTTTTTTGCGCAGTCCCCCCCTTCCCAAAAAGGGGGGGCCTTGCACCTTTTAGAGAACTAATTTGGGCTTGTCCCGGCCAAGATGGGAGTTCCAAACCTTTTTTTCTTTTCAAAAAGGCAGTAACATGTCCTTTACGGCCCACTGGTAAATGTGCTTTCTGCCGGGGGACCCAAACACTTGGACAGGACGCCGCTTTCCCCTCCACTTTGCAAACTGGGGCTCCTGCGCCAAATGTCCCCTCCCCCCTCCTCCACCCCCACCACCATTCAGCCCCCAAAAGTACTGCCCATCAACCACTTGTAGGGACAGCGGTGTAAAGGTTCTACACCTGTTCCCTGGCAAAACAAGTCAACAGGGGGGAAAACTGCCCGCGTCATGCAGCAGAAATCGATTTTGGGGTTTCTCGCGCCAACCAAATCAAACCATGGTAGGGACAATGGGGAAACCCCGGTGCCCGCGCGGCCGAGGGGGGATGGTCCATGCCCCCTGCATGGGTGTTTAAATCTGGTTGAAAAAAAGGTTTCCCCTAAAGTCTTCCACGATCTTCAGGTTTTAAAAATTCCGGAAACTGTGCATACCTTTTCATCCTTTCCTACAAACCAGGAACACCCCCTCGATTCAGGGGGCAAAGGCCCCCCCCAACACACTCTGATATGCGATGTTTCCACCGTTGGAATTCCACCTGCACATTTTGGACCGATGTTATGAACAGAAAAAAGGCCTTTAACGATTTGGGATGATCCCGGCGGACAGGAGTACTCCCCTTTTAAACTTTGTTTTCAGCCATGGCAGCTCACGTGACACCTCCCATTGCTGAGGCCATTAGGGAGGCGACGTAGTTGTCAGTCGCCTGGACTACGGGATGAATAACGATTCCACTGCTTCAAGCCCGGGAAAAGATGCTAAAAAATCTGTCTGGGCAGGAGACTGGGAGACGTGGCGCTACATCTCGCAGCCACATGAGCCCGGTGGGGGCTGAACTGGAGGAGGAGGACATTGAAACGAAGCTTTTTGGTGAAATGAGTGGATTTTTACCCAGGGGGAAAGAGAGGAGGAGCAGGCGCAGCTGGAGGAGGTAGTGGGATGAGGAAGCAAGGGAGATGACCCGAAGCACCCTGGGGAGTATACATGGAGATGGAGTCAGGGAGCCCCTCGGGGGTCACTTGGAAAATGGCCCCCGCATGCTGATTTTCCTGGCTGTGACAGCCCAAATAAAGGCAGAGGGATGACTTCTGGTTCCACCCAAATTGGACCCTCCCTACCGGGCCAAAAAGGGGCCTTTTCAAGCTGTGAGAGGAGGACAAAATCAAAAACTATGGGAAAAAATTTTGTAGTCAGTTGGCCGCTGCCCAGAATCAGGGGATCGGCCCCGGGTTTCCAAACCCAATTCCTTATGCTCGATTAGTTTAGCCATGAAGCCCCCCAAAATTTGGAAAATTTGTTGGATTCTAATCCTCTTCGCCCTATTTGAGCTTTCCCCCCCTGATGCCACACATTTGCTGCCAGTTGCTCCATCTGCCTCCCACCCCTTTACCGGGCTGAATTTCCCCCCACCCCACCCCCTTGATTTTGGGCCCCTCTCTGACCCCATGCGTGCGATGCAGCTGCTGCTGTTGCTGCTGCCGCCACCTCCACATTGCGTCATTCTGCCACTCTGTGGCCTACCATGTTGCTGCCACCTCCAGAATTTGTCATTGTGCCACTCTCTGACCTCATGCTGCTGCTGCCGCCGTTCCCTCCACACTGCATCATTCTGCCTACTCTGTGGCCTACCATGTTGCTGCCACCTCCAGATTTGTCATTGTGTCACCCTCTGACTTCATGCTGCTGCTGCTGCTGGCCCCTCCCCACTGCGTAATTCTGCCACTCTGTGGCCTACCATGTTGCTGCCCCCTCCAGACTTTGTCATTGTGCCCCTCTCGGACCTCATGCTGCTGCTGCTGCCGTCACCTCCACACTGCGTCATTCTGCCTACTCTGTGGCCTACCATGTTGCTGCCACCTCCAGAATTTGTCATTGTGCCACTCTCTGACCTCATGCTGCTGCCGTCACCTCCACACTGCGTCATTCTGCCACTCTGTGGGCTCCTGATGTGGCTGCTACCTCCAGAATTTGTCATTGTGCCTCTCTGTGGGCTCCTGATGTTGCTGACCCCTCCAGAATTTGTCATTGTGCCACTCTGTGGGCTCCAGATGTTGCGGCCACCTCCAGAATTTGTCATTGTGCCACTCTGTGAGCTCCTGATGTTGCTGCCACCTCCAGAATTTGTCATTGTGCCACTCTGTGGCCTACTCATGCTGCTGCCAACTGAACGCTGTCTCACTGGAACACCCTGTGGTTTCCTAATGCTGTATCCACCCTCCACCACTCTATGAAGTTGCCACTATGTTTGGTTTTCCCCTTCTTTTCATCTGTCAGAAGGAATGAAAAGGATCAGGATTGTCTGATGATTAGCTATCCAAAAACGGGAGGGGATACAGAAACAAAGACATGAAAAATATCCCATTACTGGTCTCTTTTTTTGGATCAACCATTTTTTTTGTTTTTTGGCTTTAGCAATACTGATGGATTTTGACCGTTTTGAAAAGGACACTGGGATCAAAGAAAAGTTTTGGGTTTTCCCCAAAAGGCATGAAGGCGGGGACCATGTTCATGGCCTCACTTGCTGTGTCTTTTGTTGCTTTCCCTGACAATCCCTGACTAATAGGGGGGCCCATACCCCAGTCAACCCTTCCGGCGGTTCAACATGAGTCCCCGCTTGTCATCACGACCGCCTAGAGGATTGCAACCCAAAATCCAGGGAGGCGGGCTTTAAAAAAAATCTCGAGCGTTTGGACCCCAAAAACCCCCCCAGCCCTTCTCCACGTGTCCTATCTGCCCCTGCTTTGTGATACCACGCCGTTACAAGTTAAATGCTTTACCGGATCACTTTGTGGAAACCCCCAGACAGGTTCCCGAACTTTCGGGGAAATCCTTTCACCTTTTTTTTCGCTTTAACTATTTTCCCCTAAAGCAAAAAAGTAGCGTTGTGGTTCTCTCCTCCGGGGCCCACCTCAGGTTTTTGGGCACTAGCTATCCCCCTGAAGCCCGGAGTGCATTTAAATTTGACAGTTTTTTTCGGGTTTTTGGCTATGTCACAAAAACCCAAAATCGTGTGGCATGGGCGAAAAACTCACCTCTAAATTTCACAGGCCGCTGCTGGGCCAAAAAATTTATTCTGATTCCCCCAAGGGTTTTTATTTTGACCGGGTGGTTGATAAAACCCCTTTAAAAAAACCCTGTTAAACAAGGGTTGTCTGATGCGGTAAAGGATCCAGGGTTCAGCCACAAACCCCTGAGCCCCTAAATATTCATGACTCAGCGTGACCATTGACAGAAGATGGGGAGAGCCCGGGGAAAAACAAGGGTTCGATTTTTTCAATTAAAGTAAATTTTTTTCTGTAAAACTCCTCCTCCCTTTATCGGAATTCTCCTCTTTAACTCATCGCCACTCCTAAGAAGAACCAATGGTGTTGGGTTTTACATCTGCTGCCACCGGGAGGAGACATCTTTTTGGGGAAATGCCTTTGCTTTTATTGCAAAAAAACCTGCCCAATTTTCTGAAGACTGCCAAAGGGCCCCAAAGCACCCAAGAAACGCCAAACGCCTGAGTAATTCCGGGAAAGGAAAAACTCCGGTAACGGGTCCTCCTAACTCGGGTAATAGTTTTTTTTTTGCAGTAACCTTGTCTCTAATTTAAGAATTTTTTTTGTCAAGCTATGATCCCCTTTGGGGGTTTGGGAAACTAGTTCCATTGATGCTCCCTTTTTTTTTTCAGTGGTAATTCTACCCCCCAATTGGGGAAGAATAAAGTTTCGTACTGCTGAATCATTTTGAATGTTGGAATTTTTCGCATACGGAAAAACTTTCGTTTTTTTGTCATGGAGAAATCGCTGCCGAATTTTATCTTGGGTTGTCCGGCTCCCCCTCCATAATCCGTGTTTGATGGAGGACCCCGAGTTGATCAAATGGGGGACTCATGTGGTCTCTTTTAAAAGTGTTGACCCCTTTTGGGTGTGCTGAATTAATACACCATATTTAAAGAAAAACGACATTTTAGAAAAGGATGTTGCTGAAAATCTGCCTCCGCACCACCTATATTCACAAAGACCCACTCCGGGCAAAAGTTAAACATTTTTTCCCCCCGAGCGGGTCTATACATTTGATTTAAAGAAACCTGAAAATATTTTTTTCCCCGGGGAGTAGTGTCCTCGACCCACCGTTTCACTGAGTTTTCTGCTCCGCTGAGCCGTCCCCCTTTTGCGGGGGAGGAGGGCCCCGATCTCTGTACTCCACCGTTCAGGTTGAAAAAACTGAATAAAAATCCCCGTTAATTTACTTGCCATTAGGTTAAGAGTCAAAAAGACTCTTAAAAAACCCCAACTGAAAACAAAAAATTTTTGGGGTCGCCACCCAACCCAAATATCCCCACCTTCGGGCCCACCAGTGAAAATATCCCCCCAAAAGCTTAAGGGGAAAAATTCCCAAAACCCCACTCTGCTAAAACTAGGGCTGTTGGGGCCCGGTGGACCCTCATAAAGGGGGGGGGGGGGGGTTAAATGTCTGATTGTCCCTGAAACACCCCCGTCTTTTTCTCTGTCCCGGCACGGGCCCGACGACGTAAACCATGGTTTTTGACTTAAGCTACGTTTTTTTCAAGTGTGAACGGGTTTATTTTTTTGGTGCTGATTGATTCCTGGCCAACGACCCTGGACAGGAATCTTCCCACATCGTGGTTAATTTTTGTTCCTTTTGATGACACCTTCTTCCCACTGGCTTTTGTTCCTTCTCCATTGCTTCAGTTCTACCTTCATTGTTCCTATATAAGGCCCCTGCTTCCTTCCGCCTTGCCTGCTATTTTGGGTCTTTGCCCCCATGTTCGCCTGCTTTCTGTTTTTTCTGTATCTCCTGACCTTTCGCTTGCACCCGGGTTTTCCCCTTTTTTTTCTCACGTCCGTACCCCCCCGTGCCCGTAGTTTGCCGACTTTGAAACCGGGCCCCCGGTTATTCTCTTTGTCTCACGATTTGTACCTTGCTTGCCCGTATTATTGCCGACTTTTTTTCCGCCCCACTACTTTTTTTGTTTTTTGGGGCCCCGTTTTCCTGGTGTGTGTCGCCCTATACCCTCAAGCCATCCGTCTTCCGGTTGGGGCCAGCCTATTAAGGAATCGGGCTCCTTAAAAGGCAGGGACAGAGGCTGGGACCAGTGTCAGGGCCTCACTTGTCTGTGTCTTTGTGTGCGACCCTGAAAATCCCTGACAGGGGCTTAGAAATTTAGTAGTAATTTTCACATTTTCAAGAAAATTTGCTATAATTTTTTTTTGGACCAGTCCGTTCTAAGTGTTTTTATTAGATACACCCATAAATGACCTCATCTAAAAACTCAACCCCCTTTAAAGGGATTTAAAACGCATTTAGGGAAATGTATTAGCCCTTAGGGGTTTCACAGGAATTAAAGCAAAATGGAGGTGAAATTTTAATTTCCCTTTTTTTTGCAATTTTCAATTTCAGCCATTATTCACAAGAACTCGGGAGATGTATCAGGGAAATCAACTTTAAAATTGTTCCCCAAATTCTGCTGTTTTCAGAGATATCCCATAGTTTTGGGTGGCCTATTTGGCTAAAACAAACCCAGAATAGGAGAGCACCTACTGGACTCTGGGGGGCTCATTTTTATTACAATTTCATTTAGGCCCCATTTCAGGTTTGCGGAAACCCCCCGGGGCTAAAACTTTAAAATACACCCCTAAAAAAAGACCCCAAAATTGGAGACTCACCCCTTTAAGAATATTCCAGGGGTTTTGTGGTATATTAACCCCCCACAGGTGTTCCTAAAATTTTTAGCATTAGGCTGGGGAAAAAGAATTTTTTTTTCCAACAATTGCAAATTTTTTCTGAAAATGTTGAATTTTTACAAGGAATCCTGGAAAAAAAAAAATCCCCAAAATTTTTTTTTTAAATAAATTTCTTCAAGTTCGGCAATACCTTTTCACGTGGGTGTAAACTCTGTTTGGGCGCTGGGAGGCGTACAAGGGGGGGAGGCTATTTTGCTTTTGGGGAAGAGATTTTGGGAGGGTCATTCGATTTGCAAAAAATCCCAAAGTAACAGAAAAGGGGAAAACCTTTCCAGAGTCGCCCATTTTGGTTCAACCCCTCATGGTCCATCTAGGGGGTTATGTGCTTTTTTGGTGTCAGGGGTCATAGTATTTTTTAGTATTGGGGTATGCAAATGGGGGGAAAAACATTACATGGTTTCGGGCCCCCAGGGGTAAGTGACAGGAAAAATTTTCTGGGGGGGGGTCGGGGTTTTCTTTTGAAATGTAAAAATTTTATATATTTTTTATGTTTTATTTTTTTTTACCAAAAGAATTAATCTAAAGAAATTGTGTTTTTATGTTGTCCCTTCTAACAGCCATAACTTTTTTATTTTTTTGTCCGGAGCTGATTAGGCTTGTTTTTGTGGGATATTGACGTTTTATTTGTTCCATTATGAGTGTTTTGATGCTTTACACTTTTTTTAGGGTTTTTGTAGGCATTTTGAACAAAATCAGCATTCTCGTAGTGTTTTTTATTTTTATTTTTTTACAGGGTCACCCGGGGTTAAATGACATCTAGTTTTACTAAACAGGTCGACCAATTAAACGTACCCAATTTGTATTTTTTTTTTTTTTTGGTTTTACTGCTTTTTCACAATAAAACACTTTTATTCAAAAAGGAAAAATGGGTTTTTGCATCGCCCCTGTTGAAAGCCCAAACTTTTTTTTTTTTTTCGTGAAAAAGCTGTTAAGGGGGTTGTTTTTTGGGGAAAGTTGATGTTTTTTTTTGGTATCATTTTGGGGGGGCCAAGATTTTTTTGATCAGTTTTTAAATCCGTTTTTTGGAAGGCAGGGTGAAGAAAATACTGGCAATCCTAGTAGTGTTTTTTATTTTTAACAGCGCTCACCGTGCAGTATCCATGACCAGTTAGCTTTACTCTCTGGGTCGATGCGATTACGGCGATACCCAATTTATATAGTTTTTTTATTTTGAAGCACATTAAAAAAAAAGTGTTTTATTGTGTAAAACAATATTTATGTCTTAATATTTATGTCTTCTGAGAGCCATAACTTTTTTATTTTTCCGTATACAGAGCTGTGTAACGACATTTTTTTTTGTGGGATGAACGGACGTTTTAATTGGTACAACTTTGGAGTTTATATGATTTTTTGATCGCTTTTTATTCCATTTTATGTGCTGCGGGATGAAAAAAAACTGGGTTTTTTTTTGTTTTTTTTTTACGGTGTTCACCGTGAGGGTTAATTAATGTGACAGATTTTGTAGGGCAGGTTGATATGCATACATCGATACCAAATATGGGTACTTTATTTATTTTTGATCTCTTTTGGGGCGATTGGTGTTTGTAAAGGGGAAAAGGGCGGTGTACGGGTTTTTATTTAATTTTTTGTGTTTGTGTTTTACTTTTTTTTTCACTTTTAACATTTATTTTGACTTTTTTACACTTTTTTTACTTTTTTCTTCTTACAGCAATCATCATATTGCTGTTAGAAGGCAGGCCAGTACACAGTACTAGTATGTGTAGTAGTATTTTGTACTAGTACTGTGTACTGGTCGCCATGACAACTGCCTGTCACCATGTCCACAATGCATTGCGGGCATGGTGACGTAACAGATGACCCCGGGAAGTGCCGTTCACTTCCCGGGACCATCAGGCAGGAGCTCCCTCCTCCTGCCTGCGGCTTCATTATCGCAACCATGAAAGGTTGCGGTAATGAAGCGTTAATCACCCGCGGCTGGAGCTCACTCCGGCCGCAGGTGATACAGCATGCGGTCAGCGGTAATTCACCGCTGGTCCCATGTTGCGATCGTGCGCGGCTCGTTCTGTATATAATTACAGTTATTGGTTCTTTGGTTCATATTGTGTTACTATACTATTTATAAAAATACAGTGTGTGTGTATATATATATATATATATATATATAATATATATAAAATATATATAATATATATACATACATACATACATATATATACACAATACACGGTATATGCAGAAATCTTAAATCTAAAGCAAGTCGCGCAGGAGAGACCCACGGTGGTCCCCTGAACCTTGCAGTCCTGACGCTGCTTGAAGGGAGAAAGGTAGAGAAAGTACTTACTGAAAGTAAGTACAATAGTCATGTGCAGTATATGCAGTCAAGTGCAGTAGCTGTAGTATGGACACAAGAATTAACTCCACTGGTGGGCCATGATTTAACAACATGGGCTATAATTCTATAAAATTCTGTTTTACTTTTTTTACTTGTTTTATTTATTTTTTTTAGTTCTTTTACCTACTTAAACCAGTTTTAACACTGACACTGTTAGACTTAAAGGGGTTCTACCACAAAAGGAGAAGATGGCTAAAACTCAGTGTAAACTGAAAAGCTGGACACACTTGCACAGTTACTCTCCAATTCAAAGGTTGGAACTACCGCCATGGCAGCCATATCAGCCGCTACGGAGCCTGTCACCACAGGGGCCCCCGCACATACTGCCTCAGAACCCACTGTCTCGATCGTACAGCGGAAGTAACTGTGCAGCCTTAGCAGAGCGTTGCCAGTGCTCTCCACTAAGCTAGCTGGTGAGCCTTAGGCCTCAGGCCTTAAGCCTACCAGGTACAGCTCCTAGTACTGACAAGGGTGGCAAGATGACATCATTGGGCTGCCCGCGGAGTAATGGGAGAGAGGTGGGTTCATTATTTTTTTCTTTTTTTCTACCAATGGGGCCCAACCTATCTACTCAGCTACCTGGGGCCCATCTACAACCTACCTACTAATGTGGGGCCCACCTAAAGCCCACCTATCTACCTACTTATGTGGGGCCCAGCTAAAGCCTACTTACCTAGCTATTTAGGGCCCACCTACAACCTTCCTACCTATGTGGGCCCCCCCATAGCCTACTTACCTATGTGGGGTCCACCTAATGTCTACCTTACTAGCTACATGAGGCCCACCTACTACCTACCTACCTATGTTAGGCCCACCTCTAGCATACAGCCTACCTACTTAACTACCTGGGGCCTACATACCACATATCTAGCTACCTGAGGCATTCCCATCTACCTACCTGGGCTTGCCTAACTAACTGGGGAGTAACTACTAAGTACCTAGGGTCAATCTTCCTACCTACCTACCTACCTTAGCCTACCTGGCATTTATTAACCCCTTAAACCCCAGGCCTGAAAAAACCTTAATGATTAGCTAAATTCTTTAGTTTTGTCTCATAATTTTTTTTATTTTTTAAGTGACGCAGTTGTATGATGACTTCATTTATACAGGATAAGTTTTATTTTTCGGGGGGAATGGTTTAAGTGTACAAATAAATTACTGCGGAACTTTTTTCTCAAATAAAATTTGCAGAGTGAACATAAAAAAGGTTTTGTTTTTTTGGGGTTTGTTTTTTAATATCATTCACATTTCACACTAAATATCAGATTAAATATTTGATTAATTCTACAGGTTATTATGGTTGTATAGAATCAATGATACAACAGAACGTTGTTTTTGGGTTTTTTTCTTGTTCTGTACATGTGACTAAAAAGAATGATTTTATGTGGATAGAATTGTTTCTCCTGGAGTGTCTATAGTACATATGGGAGTCCTGCTGGTATCCTTTAGGAACTGTTTATAAGGGGTCTGACCTAGGGTGCGCTCTCAATAGGTGGGGGCCCGCCTCCTGTTGGGGCGACTACTCCGCCGAGGGGGCAATTTTCACCCCTTGGTCAGTACCACTATATTGGATATTTAGATTTAGAGGGAAACCCTCATTTCTTCCTCTCTAGGAGAACAAAAATTTTGGTGTTTGTTGCTGTGGGTCCTCCATTTTGGAGGGCATTCTTTTAAGGCATATCAAGTAAAAGTTATTTTTTAATTGGGTTTTTTTCTTCACTGTGAATGGTTGTATAGATACCTAATATGTGTAGTTTTTTTATTGTAGTGTATTGACAATAACCTTTTAATTAATATTTATTTAATTTTTTCCTACACTTTTTTTTTATCCAATTAAGTGGTAACTATTTAACCCCTTTTTTTACACCTAGTAATGTATTAGCATATTCATGTATGCTAATAGATTGTTTTCTGTGTCAGTATGAAACAGGCAGCAGTCAGGGCAGCACACAGTGTGCCCTGACTGCAGGCATGCTCTACAGACAGCCCCGGGGTTACGCTTGGTCCCCCAAGGCTAAATGTACAGACATTCTCCAGGCTCCATCGAGTCACTAGGAGTCCCGATCACACGATGGAGAAGGGGAATGCTCTTTGATTATGCTGTGGTCACGGAGCACAGCAATCAAAGGGTTAAGCGCCGAGAATCAGAGGCTTCCTCCGTTTCCTGGGGCTTACAGAGACTACTCTAGGAATGGAGCTGTTAACTACAGCTCTGTTCCTAGGGCAGCTGTGGCGCTGAAAGCCCCAAAACCACTCTGTCTGCAGCGATGGTGGGCCATTGTTAAGGGGTTAAAACTATGGGCAACATATATGAATTGGGCTGCACCATTTTTTTGGTGTGCTTTGAGCCAAATAAGCTACCGTAGCTCTGTTCTATAGATGTATGAACCGCCGTACGCCAAAACTTGGCGCAAGCTGCGCTAGTCACAACACTTTTGAATGCACCAAATGTGCCAGGGCATGTCGTGCCAGAGTCATACAATTCCCCAAAAATGCGGCAAAGTTTGATGCAAAACTGTCATACAAATCTAGTTTCAAAGTGGCATGGCTGAGACTGCTTTTGATGTAGAATGGAACAAATTTATAAAGTGCTGTGAGACACTTTCATACATACTGTCAGATTGTACACTATTAAAAACCGAGGTAGAACTGTTGAGTCGGTGACAGGTTCATACATGTCCCCCTATTTGTGTGTGTGTTTGTTTGTTTGTGTTCAAACAGAAAACTAGTTTAGTTAAACTTAGTTTAAACGAAGTAGGGCATCTGTTGCAGATGTTTCTTTCTGAATCTAGCACTAACTAATACTATGCTTTTTTTCTCAAACAGAAATGTGCCATAGAATAAAATATAGTTTAAAAGAATCTGTGGGCATGCTCTGAATCATGCTGTCCTAAGTTACAGAAGCATGATGCTGCTGAGAGGTTGCCTTCAAGCCTCTCATCTCACTTTAACATACTTTAAATAGACATGTATTTAAAATCAAAATACCCTGCTACTTAGATACAGGCATTGGGTACAACTGAAAGCTAATTCTGTTAGGGTGCGTTCCCATGATACTGACAAAATTCTGCTGAACGGACTTTCTATTAAAGTCTTTAGGGAGCATTGCGTGTTGATTTTCAGACGGTTTCTAAAACCACAAACCGTCTGAAGAAGCGACCAATAACCCTTGCCGTGGGGACAAGCCCTTAGACTTCTTATCAAGATAATGGTTTGGTTTCTATGTTAAAATATCTTCGTTTCCTGAAGCTGCAGTCATAACATGTTAGTCAATTAAGGGATTTAAAAGTAAATTTTCAGATATAATCTTTCAGTTGGGTAAAACAAGAAATCAGAACTAAGTGGAAACAAAACAAACTTATCATCAGAAACCATTAGACAAAAGGGAGATGGATTTTGTCATGAAATCAAAGCTTGGCAGCATTGTGTCATCTAGGACTGCGCTATTAAACTAATTCCACAGTTTTGGCACTACTGATTCATACAATCAATATAATGCTAATACACATTGTTTGTGACAGATATCCTGAATGTCAAAGAAAATGAGTGCCAAGTATCAATTGAAATGTGAGATCTAATTAACAGAAAGAAAAGGTCACTGTGGGTAATCGCGGTAAATGAACAGACAGTTGCGTCCGTGCGTGTGTATGTTGGTGTGTATATGCTTGTGTGTGTGTATGCATGCGTCCATATATGTGTGTGTTTATATGTGTTTGTGTGTGTGTACGTTAGTGTGTGTGAGTTGCTGTATTTTTTACATTGCTGGTAGCTAAGTGAAGCAGAAGTTCAGCATAAATACTAGCAGATGATATATAACTTTATGGCAGTATTATCTGTTGTATGTTTACTATCATATTATGCTATGTATTATTTTGGTATAATATGAGTTCTATACAATTGCAATATATCAGCGATGTATGGTGTTATGAGAACTGCAAGAAAATATTTTGATGTTCTGCATACTGGTATTATTTGATTAAAGTATGTTTTGAAGTATTGTATTGCAGTATTATTTAAACACTGTGCATGGAGTAATAGTATTTTGATATTATTTAAAGGGGTTTTCTCATCCATCACACGCTTTCGCAGACTTAGATGTTTCTCTGTCTTACAGCTTCAAAACCAGGGGCATGTCTCTACTCCCAGTAGGCATGTCTCTCCTCCCAGTAGGCATGTCATCCCTCACTGAATAGTGGTGACATCATCATTCTGTGTGAGCAGTGGAAGGGAGAGGATGTCACAGCTTTGCAGACCTCCAGCAAGGGTTATCATGTATGCAGAGCTGTCAGCTCCCTCCCAGGCTGCACAAGCTCCTTTTAACCACAACACCTGCATTGCTGTAAACATTTATACATAGAGCCTGCACTTATGAAACAAATGTGAGACATGCACTCTGCTCCCCCCTCTGTTATCAGGCAGGAGGTAGAGCAGACTGTATAAAGCTGTGTTATATGGTAGGGAACAGACTGTAGCAGACTGAATCTAGCAGCTAGAGACTCAGTTATTGCCCAGATTCTTCACATAGAACTTTCACTGGGAGATAAGCATTGAGGTGCTCAGGCAGCTTTTATTACACAGACACAACCATCACAACAAGCTGAGGCACCTAGTTTCAAATTCATTTTCCACAGCTCAGAGGGGAGTAAGCACAGAATGCAGGAAGCCAATCAAGCACAGGGGGCGTGTCCCATCCAGGGGGGCATGTCCCATCAGGCTGAATGAAGTATCAGTCAGCCAATCACAGAAAAGGGGGGTGTGGCCCAATCCAAGGGTGCAGTTTTAGGTGTAGAACAAACGGATTAGCTTATATCTGCTATACTAAATGATTTAAGTAATGCAAACCAATTGCAATAGTGCTTATTTTTACTGTCCCCATCATTAGAGATATGATCTTTGTAGTGAGAAAACCCCTTTATGCACTGAATGATGGCTTTGTTAAAGCATTATTAGCCAGTGTTCTTAAAGATGAACATCATCAATTACTGCCATACACATAGCAATAAAAATACAACACATTACATCAGTAAAATCTATATACAGTTTTTCACAAAAGCGAGCACATCCCTCACATTTTTGTAAATATTTTATTATATCTTTTAATGGGAAAACACTGAAGATATGAAACTTGGATACAATGTATAGTAAGTAGTGTACAGCTTGTATAACAGTGAAAATTTGGGTGCCTTCTGGCAACAAAAGGGAGTACACCACAAAGGGAAAATGGACAAATTGTACCCAAAGTGTCAATTTTGTGTCTGGCCACCATTATTTTCCAGCACTGCCTTAACTCTCTTGGGCATGGAGTTCACTAGAGCTTCACAGGTTGCAGCCACTGGAATCCTCTTCCACTCCTCCATGATGACATCACAGAGCTGATGGATATTAGAGACCTTGCACACCTTCCATTTGAGGATGTCCCACAGATGCTCAATAGGGTTTAGTCTGGAGACATGTTTGGCTAGTCCAGCATCTTTACCCTAATTTTCTTTAGAAAGGTAGTGGTCATCTTGGAAGTGTGTTTGGGGGACATTATCATGTTATAATACTGCCCTGCGGCCCAGTTTCCAAAGGGAGGGATTAATACTCTGCTTCAATATGTCACAGTACATGTTGGCATATATGGTTCCCTTAATGGTATGCAGCTCCCCACCACCAGCAGCACTCATGAAGCCCCAAACCATGACAGTCTCACCACCATGCTTGGCAATCCATGCCCTTAGTCTGCTTGTCTTCATCAAACTGTTTATGGACTTTCTTGTGGGTCAACAGCCATGCAGACCAATTTGATGCAGTGTGTCGTATGGTCTGACCCCCTAACCCTGTAACATCTTCAGCAATGCATTCATACGTCTATTTTGAAAAGACAATCTTTGGATATGACGCTGAGCACGTGCACTCAACTTCATTGGTTGACCATGGCGAGGTCCGTTCTGAGTGAAACCTGTCTTGTTTACCCAGTGTATGGTCTTGGCCACAGTGCTGCAGTGCAGTTTCAGGGTGTTGGCAATCTTCCTATAGCCTAGGACATCTTTATGTAGAGCAACAATTCTTTTTTTCAGAATCTCAGACAGTTCTTTGCCATGAGGTGCCATGTTGAACTTCCAGTGACCAATATGAGGCAGTGTGAGAGCATTCACACCTGAAACTATGTAACACTTAAGAGTCACATGACAACGTTGAAGGAAAAAGGCAAATTTGGCACAAAAGATGGCAAAAGTCAATAGGCAGTCACTAAGGCATTCAGGACCAAGCACTGTTTTTCAAATCTGACGTGTCACTTCTGGGAATAATGCTTTTACATATCTATGTGATTTTGAGAAAGTTTACACATGACACATTGTTCTTTAAGTTAGCAATTAATTTTGGTTGATACCCTGTTTCCCTGAAAAATAAGACATACCCATAAAATAAGCCGTAGCCAGATTTCTAAGCATTTGCTCTATATAAGCAAAACCCTGACAATAAGACATAATGATAGGCGTGACTATGTAGCATACCGGTCGTTACAACTGCTATCTCAGAGGTGACATCAACAAGGTCAGCTCCCCCTGTCAGGTCCCGGTCATTCTGTGCATGCTGCAAGCTGAGTCATAGAGGGAGACAAAGAAAGTGAAAGCAATAGTCTCCTCAGTAAAGTGAGGAGCAGAACACTCTGTTTTAGGCATTGTGTGTCCACAGGGTGAAGAAGTAAAGTTGTGGCTGCCGTTTTACACATAAATCATACTTACCTACTCTTCCTGATTGTCAAAGAGACTCCCTGAACAGGGGAAGTCCTCCTGGGCTCCATGAAGAGTTGGTAAATCTCTTGCTATGATAGGTTTGCCACCAATCTGGAAAACCACCGGCAGGGACGGTTTTACTGCCAGGGGGGGCGGTGCCGGTATTTTATTTGTACCAGCCATATCAAGTACTGGTAACTTTTAGAATACACACTTGGGCATACCTATTAGGGTTTGTTCACATGGCTTAGTTGGACGCTCCTTGGACAATGATTTTTCTGCACCCAAAACAGCATCAAAACCTCGTCTGAAACACATTTCTTCAGAAGAGGTTTTTGATAAGGTTTTCATCCATACAAATTTATAGCCAGGGCAAAAACCCTGCACAAAAACGTACCTGCAAAAAAGTAATCAGATATATAAACAGACATATAGCCACAGTATAGCTATAGATTAAAATGGGCCTTTCTTCACATATTTGTGTGATAGAATTGCTATATTCTGTACTATGTACACTAGTGCAGAATATATAGCTGTAAAGGGGCCAAATACAGTCAGAAGGTGACAATGTTTTGTCTGAGTACGGAGTACTTATTTCTGGCTGTGAGTTGCTCTTTATATAGCGGTGGTGTCAGGATAAAGCATCACGAGATGCTGCCTTGACATCACTTGGTGCATAGGGATCACATTGTAGTTGGGCTCTGAAAGAAAGCTGATTAATGTGGTGTTACTCAGCTTGGATGCTGGTTACGAGATGCAGCGTCCAGTAATGCGGAATTATACCACATTAATTACCAGCTTTCCTCCAAAGCTGTTACACAGATGTGAAAAGGAGTGTGGCTTTGTGCAAAAGAGGGCATGTCATATAAAACAGTGGGTGTGGCCCACTCAAACCATCAAGGCGGCAAGCTGCAATTCAAAATCTCCCCAAAAGGCCACTTCCAAAAGTTGGCAAGTATGTCATAAATGTAGATTGTTGTACCATACTTAATAAAAATAAGACATCCCCTGAAAATAAGCCATAGTGTGTCTTCTTGAGGAAAAATAAACATGACAGTGTCTTATTTTTGGGTAAACACAGTACAATCCTTATTTATTTGTAAAAATATGAAAATGTTGTGAAAATGTTGAAAACTTGCCCTTTTCAAAGTTTAAAAATGTCTGCGTGTGAGACAGATACTTATACCTCCCAAAATATTAAATAATTAGCATCTACCATAAGTTTAACTTATGTTGGCATCATTTTTTAAACATCCTTTTATTTTCTTAGGAAATTAGGTGGCTTTTAAATTTAGTATAAAATTTTAACATTTTCAAGGAAATTTGCAACAAAGATTTTTTTTAGGAATTAGTCTAGTTCTGACAGGGCTTTGAGGGGCCTGTATGTTAGACACCTCCATAAATGACTCACCCCTCAAGTTATTTAATACAACACTTTTGTTAACCCCGTAGATGTTTCACAGAAATTAAAGCAAAATGTTCAAAATGTATTTTTGTTTGCAGATTTTCAATTGTAATACATTGTTTACTGCAGCACAGTAAAGCAAAGAGAAATGCAAATAAATATTGATTCCCCTGATTCTGCTGTTTTTAGCAATATCCCATTGTAGCCCTTGTATGCTACTTCACAGATTTTTTTTTAGCCTAGGGCCATGAAAACAAACAAATTACATTTTTCCTACTTATATAATATCTAGCACAATTTCATTTTTTATTTTCACAAGCAGTGTTGTTAAAAAAAAACATCTCAAAATGTATTACCCAACTTCTGCCAAGATCGGCAATACCCTTTATATAGGTCTAAATTGCATTTTGGACACATGGCATGGCATACAAGGGACAGAGTGCTTTTTGGCTTTTGGAGCACAGATTTTGTTGAGTGTCATGTCACATTTGCAAAGCTCCCGAAGTACCAGAATAGGTAAAACCTTTCATATATCACCCCATTTTAAATTCAACACTCCTCAGGGAACTTATTTAGGGGTGTACTGTGCATTTTGGGCCCACATGTGTTTCACAGATCTTTTTAGCAGTGAGCCATGAAAATGAAAAAAAAACTGCAATTTTTTTTTAGGTTTCATTTGTACAGCGTTTGCAGTGTGGTATAAGTGATATGTTAACTTTACTATGCAGGTTGGTACGATTTCAAGAACATACATTTTATATAGTTTTTTACGTTTTACTACTTTTACACAATAGAAATGTGTAAAAAAAAATGTGTTTTCATGTCATCATAGTCTGACAGCCATAACTTTTGTATATTTCTGGAACAGATTAAAAGCGTGTTTTTTACGACATGAGGTGATGCTTTCATTGGTACCATTTTGGGGTTCATATGACACTTTTTATCAGGGTTTTTTGAAGGTAGAATGAACAAAATATAGAAATCCTAGTAGTGTTTTTAATTTATACAGTAGTCAACGTGAATGAAACATTAACTTTACTCAGCAGGTCAATACGATCATACTGATACCAGATTTATATTTGACATGACATTTATATGACATGTTAGTTTTACTTCACTGGACGATGCAATTACGGCAATATAAAAATTTACATCTTTTTCATGTTTTACCAGTTTAAAAAACATGTAAAACAATGTTTTTGCATTGCTCTCTTCTGACTCACATGACTTTTTTTGCAGAATGAACTTTTCATTGGTAGCATATTGGGGTTTATATGACTTTTAGATAGCTTTTCATTTAATTCTATGTGCAGAGGGATGAAGAAAAATCACAATTCAGCCATTTTTTTTTTGTTTTGTGTTTATTATGTAGGATAAATAACATGACAGATTTATAGGTTAGGTCGTTACGCACGCCACAATACCAAATATGTTTATTTTTTTATTTTTTTCAGTAATAAGCATTTGTAATGGGTAAAGGGCAGTGTATGTGTTTTACTCTGCTGTATTTTTTATTTTTTTCACTTTTACTTTTGATTTATTAATTTTTTTCACTTGTCCCACTATGGAACGATACTCAGCGATCATTAGATTGCTGGTATAATACATTTCAGTACATGTATGTACTGTAATGTATTATCCAACTGTCAATCAGCCTGTGAGGCTCCACTTCCAGGCAAGGCCTGACAGGCCTAGGTCATACACAACCCAGAGGCCTTTTTGTGCCTCCTGGTTGTCATGACAAGCATCAGCACCCAGCAACAGCATAGCGGAGGTGCTGCGGAGAACGGAGGGGTTTCCTCCCTCTGTCAAACTCCTTAGCTGCTTCTGTTGCTGTTGACCACAGCAGCTAAGGGGTTTAATGCTATGTTCACACGGCGTAATTGCTTCACGTACAGTACGGCCGCAATTACGCCGGGTGCATTTGGAGTCACGCTAATAAACGCGCACTCCCGTGACGCGCGGCGGGGGGGGCCGCCGACGCCAATGGCGTTCATTACCCGCAGCGCGTATTCGCCGCAAGAAATTGACATGTCACTTATCTCCCCGCCCATACAATATGATCATATTGTACAAGCGGGGAGAGGAGGCGTAATTTATAGTTCTCTATGAGAACTATGGATTACCGTAATTTCGGCACGCATCTGGCTCGTATAAGAGTGCAAATATGCGGCGAAATATGCGCCGAAATTACCCCGTGTGAACATAGCCTAACAACCTGGAACGGAGTTATCTCCGCGGTCGAACTGCAACTGCAGGAGTCCAGCTGTCAACCAAAGCCGGATTCCCGCAGCAATTGTGCATGCACAGTTGCTGTGTCTGCACGATCACCATGATGTTCCTGTACGTTAACAGGCACTGCACTATGATGTACAGGAACATCAAGGTGGTTAAAGCTAATCAATGAAACAGGAATACCCCTTTAACGAAGTAGTCAGTGGAACAACACAACCCACTGCAGAAGAGGAAAAATGCAGGAAATTTGATCATATAGGCAGCAATTCCGATAAAACAAATTTTATACAGTTCTTTATTATTTGATGTATTTTCATTGAAGGTTAATTTACATGTTAACTTAGCAAAGCAAAAAAAAGCAAACAACAGCAGGGTACATTTCTCCATTGATCTTTAATAACAACAAATCTTAACAAAATGTGTAAGTTGTTGTAACCTGTTAATCGCCTGATGGCCCTTAAAAAGAAAGAAAGCAGATTGCTTCTTCTGTTTCAGACATCTGTGTGCATAATGACAAAAGAGGACAATCAGAGAATTCAGACACAACAGCTGTATACCTCTGCTAATAAGGATAGCTTGGAGCACAGGGGAGAGCACTGCACAGTATGGCATCACTTTATGAAGATGGAGAGAATCGCTTGGTCTTCTCTATTCTCCTCCTTTTCTTTGTTCCTTGCCCACCTATAACCTCAACACTGTTGGAGCACCAAAGCACTTAAACAATGCCAGATGCTCATGGTTTGCTCAGAGGTTGGCAGCGATCCAGAACGGTAGCATTTTGCCAGCTCATTGTTCTTTAAAATCAGCAGGTTCCCTCCCTCCACCCAAAATAAAATCTACCTTCATGCATTGCTTTTAGTTTGGAATAATGATTTGGGGATATGTGAGCTCAGGGGAGGCTGGATGAAAGAGATAAGATAGAAGATGGAAATGTGTTGGAGTAATTGTGTTTTATATCAGTCCTGCAGCAAGTATCTCATCAAATTTCAAGGACATAGGTCAGCTCTCTCTTTATGTCAAAAGATAGGAGAGTGGGAACCTGTGTTGAGGTAAAATACACATGTCCTCTACTATTGTGACATTTCAGTGTGAGGAAAAATAATGTGCACATAAAGCCATATAAATATATTGTCATTTTGTTTCTATTCCAAAACGCTGCTCTTTTTTTACTTCTCTTTAAGCAACTCTTTACATGAGATATAATTGGATATAAAGTCCTTATTGTTCATCATATCATATCAATATCAATCGTATATTTGATCCCTAGTTTATTTTTCTTCCTGGTTTCTGTTAAATACCTATAAAGTTGTTTTCCAAAGTATATGCATAGAAAACATTTTTGCAGTATAGATTACTGCAGCCCACATAAGGATTTTACATCCTCATGTTTTCTTTTAACTTGTTCTATATAGACTGCTAGGATAGTCATAGGCACAGACTACATAGGATAATATTCATCCCAACAACTAGCCTACCTCCGCTGTAATCTAGGTTAATCGGGTATGTAGCTTTAAAATATAGCCAAGTGTATTTCTCCATAATAATATACACTAAAAGTGGTTAATACTAATCTGTTTTCCCTCATTAGCTTTATCATTATACTGCTTTTACGTCTACTATACAGCCATGAGAAAAAGAATGTACATCCTCTTTGAATTGTATGATTATACATATCAAGACATAATAAAATGTCTGGTCCATGGAAGGTTGTCCCATCTGGCGGTCTTAATACTTTACATCCTCTTCAGGCTCACACGTCCTGTGCAGGCTATGGGTGGTTTTACAGCTATGATGGACATTTCAGCTCTTCTAGCTCCTGTTCCCAGCTGAGCCTGTTACATATATGTCACAGGTAGAGGGGCTGTAAAAAAACATTGACACTCTCCAAGCATATTGTCTGGCAATAAATGTGAGCTAGCAGAGCTGTATTTGTCATGAGAGGAAGCTTCTAGTGAACGAAAAAGAATTATCTGCTGCCAAGACACAATACTAGCTGCTAAGTGACTCTCTTATCTTTGATGTAATTACACATAAATTCGCTTTACAAACCTGACTGGATGGTACAAGGCTGCTTCTAAGTCAGTAATTCTAAGGCTATGTTCACACGGCGTAATTGTGGCGCGTACAGTACGGCCGCAATTACGGCGGGTGATTTGGGAGTTGAGGCGCATACTCCCGCAAGGCGGGGGAGGGGGCGGCGGCCCGCCAGCCCCATTGGCATTCATTACTAGTGGCGCAAGTAATTGACATGTCACTTATCTCCCCACACGTGCAATACGATCGTATCGTACAAGCGGGGAGAGGAGGCGTAATCCATAGTTCTCTATGAGAACTATGGCTTACCGTAATTCGGCGCACATCTCGCTCGTATTAGAGTGCAAATACGCAGCGAAATGCACGCCAAAATTAGCCTGTGTGACCATACCCTAAGGGTTAAAGTTTTCTGAGCTGTAAGATAAGATTAAAGACTGAGAAACAAGCTTCATTCTGATGATAAGACAGAGCAGGGAGTTCCATCATCAGCCTGGCCACTGCTAGAGCAGAAAGAGGTGGTCAGTAAAGAAGCTTATACAAACAAGCAGGAGAAAAGAACTCTGAATGAGATTAAAATATCCCTTTAAGATTGGGTAACATAACCTCAGTGGAACAACAACACACAACATGTCATTATTTATTTGACCAAAAATGGAGTCAAAATGGAAAGACATATGTAAAAAACTAATGGTAACCCATAAATCAATAGCATGTATACCTTTAGCAGCAATCACTTGAAGTAATTGGTTTCTGTATGTCTTAATCTGTATCTTACATCATTCTGGAGGAATTTTGGCTCATTTGTTTTAGTTCATTGGGATTTGCTAGCATTCATGCTGCCATGTTCTTTTTAAAGAGAAGACACCTTCTCCTATCAACACATCTAAACAAGTCATACTTGTTCATACTTTATTTCATTGTACTATTATAGACTTCAGCATTTACCATGCTAAGTAAGCCCTCTTCTCACAAGGCAGGAGTGGATCCCCTATGCCAACTGTAAGTTTAGTGTAGGGCCTCACCAGCGAGTGGAGCCACTGGTCTCCACTCTCAACCTCTGCAAGGGGACTTAAACTCGCCACAAGGAAACTTCAAGGTCACTACTCTCAACAAGGTAACTTACGGTGGTGGGTGGCGTGCAAGCAAAGTACAGGGGGACAATGCAAAGTCGTAGTTAGGTTTTAAGTTGTGGGTCAAGGTAGGTGGCATTCTATTGTATTGAAGGTTACGGAATGGAGGTCAGAACAGGCACAGTACAATCAAAAACGGGTTAGGTTAGCTAGGGGTCAAACTGAAAAATCATACACAAAACTTTATGAACACCAAAGGTGCACTAACTAACTGGCAAAAATCTGGGGGGAGAGACTCCTAAAAGTACTCCAGGCGGCAGGTGATTGGTCAGGGGGCATGAGCAGCCTGCTCTAGCCCTTTGCATCGCTAAGCATGCATGTGTGTGCCCCCTAATGGAGCGCTGGCATTAGAGGTGAGGAAGATGCGCCCAAGAAACCGGATGATGATGATTCAGGAAGTGGGCTGCAATGCAACTTGTGACACTTGTAGCATCTGAAATGTAGTTTTTGTGTTTTTGTTTTCATTTCTCAGCATTGCATGGTGTGACCTTGTGATGAATTTGATTATATATCCATGCTTGGGAAGATTGTCAACTGTTTTAAATGTCTTCCACTTGTAAATAATCTTTCTTACTGTAGAATGACGGACTACCAATTGTTTGAAAATTATCTTACAACCTTTCACAGATTGATGGGCTGCAACAATTTCTTCTCTAAGATCATTGCTGATGTCTTTCCTTTTTGGAAACAAATTCCTGAATACTATAGAACAGCAACCTGTTAACACTCTACTTTTATTAAGTAAAGATAACACACGATACCACATCAAAATGTAAACTTAGATCTCTTAAAATAAATCATCCAGATCTATTACAGGAAAGTATTAACTTAAAGAGAACCTGTCACATAGTTTATGCCACCCTTGCTGAGGACAGCACAAGCTAGTGACAAACATGCTGTTTTCTGGCGCTGTGTCCCTTATTCTGTAAGTTGCAGTAATTTTAGAGTATTTAATGCTCAAATCTGCAGTTTTCAACCAGAAAAGAGTCCAGCTTATTCATGAGCAGGTGTTAGCCTCGCCCACTCAAAGGCCAGCCCTGCCCATCTGGCAGTTATTCACATTTCTACCTAGTCAAAGTAATAGGTTAATCAGTTATGAGGTGGGCAGGGCTAGCCTCAGGTGGGTGGGGCATGCATTAAACTGACTCTTTTCATGACTCTTTTCTGACTGAAAACTGCAGATTTGTGCATTAAATACTCTAAAACTATAGCATCCTACAGAATAAGGGACACAGCGCTGGAAACAGCATGTCTGTCACTAGCTTGTGCTGTCCTCAGCAATGGGGGCATAACCTATGTGACAGGTTCTTTTTAAACAACTCCAGATGAAAAAAAAAATGTTTTCCATGATTTTTTTCCCCTTTTCAAGAGCTTTTCAATCCCATGTAAAGATTTGATCATTTGGGATGACAGATAAAGTTGATCAAGTTTGATTCCTAAATTAAATACATAATATGTACTTCAAACAGCGCTCCGGCCTGCCTCCCATCCACTTTAACAAATGGCAGGTAATCATAGCACACAAAGAGTGTTATGATTTACTGTATTTACGGGGAGTGCTTCAGGCGTATTGCAGCACGATTACATGCCGAAGTATGCCCCGCAAATACGCTGTGTGTAACCATAAAGGTTAACTGATCATTTAAGCCACCTGGGGACATCAATTGCATCTGATGGATCCACTGGTTTTTATTCTGTAGCAATTATTCATCCCAAAGACCTTCGCTCAGAGGGGGGGAGGCTTCTCTATGGCACGAAAATATATACTACAACTATCACCATGGTATTTTTCCCAATTATGGTGTGAGATTGAAGTGCCCCTTTTATAACTCCCTTAACACATTTGGGCACATGGCGTTTTTGGGGTGGGCTCACATGCTGTGCCACTCCATACTTGGTGGGCGGCTGTTAATTACAGCTGACAACTCTTTCTAACAGCTTGGAGTGAAGCCGGTTCTGATTGCTGCTGTTAAAGGGGTTTTGCCACGATGTAATGTTGACGTGGGATCCTCCAAAATTTGTATTTAATCACATTTCTAAATATATGTGAGTACAAAAATTGCAGCCTGAGAGAGCTACAGGCTGCCTTACCGGCCCATTGTTACTTAAAAGCTTGCATTAGATATGACCAGGCAGAGTGACAGAGTGCGCAGAGCACACTTCTTATCTGATGAGAGGGAGCGTGAAGAAGCTTTCAAGGGACTGTGGAGAAATATGTTGTCTTTTGTATACAGAATCCACTAGTTGTAGTGTGATTATCTGAGTAGATCATTGCTTTATCCGATGACAGAGAACATGAAGGAGCTTTCAAGAGGCTGAAGGAGCTTTCAAGAGGCTGTGGAGAAAGGTGTTATCTTTTGTATACAGAATCCACTAGTTGTAGCGTGATTATTTGAGTGAACATCGCACACGATCCCTTATGCATGGCTCTGTGCTCTGACCAGCTCTCTCTCTCTCTCTCTCTCTCTCTCAGCTCAGAGTGGCTTGTTTACTTTTGCTTCTAAGTAGATAAGGCAAAACCCCTTTAACACTTTAGATGGCACACACCATTCCTCCCCCCGATTGCCCCACCCAACGTAATTGTGGGGCAATGAGTGGTTGCCATGGCAGCTGGAAGCCTCATGTAGGCCTTCATAGCTGGAATATTAGTATAAGAATATATAAGAATTTATTTGCAAATTATGGTGGAAAATAAGTATTTGGTCGCTTACAAACAAGCAAGATTTCTGGCTCTCACAGACTAACTTCTTCTATAAGAGGCTCCTCTGTTCTCCACTCATTACCTGTAGTAATGGCACTTGTTTGAACTTATCAGTATAAAAGTTACACTTCAAACTCCACTATGGTGATGAGCTGTCATGTGACACCAGAAACAAAATTGTAGCAATGCACCAGGCTGGAAAGACTAAATCTGCAATAGGCAAGCAGCTTGGTGTGAAGAAATCAACTGTGGGAGCAATAATTATAAAATGGAAGACATATAAGACCACTGATAATCTTCCTCCATCTGGAGCTCCATGCAAGATCACACCTCGTGGGGTAAAAATAAACACAAGAACAGTGAGCAAAAATCCCAGAACCACATGGTGGGACCTAGTGACTGTCCTGCAGAGAGCTGGGACAAACATAAGAAAGGCTACCATCAGTAACACACTGCGCCGCCTGGGACTCAGATCCTGCAGTGCCAGACGTGTCCCCCTGCTTAAGCCAGTACATGTCCGTGCCCATCTGGAGTTTGCTAGAAAGCATTTGGATGACCCAAAGAGTCTGTCATATGGTCAGATGAAACCAAAGTAGAACTGTTTGGTAGAAACACAACTCGTCGTTTTGGAGGAGAGAGAATGCTGAGTTGCATCCAAAGAACACCATACCTACTGGGAAGCATGGTGTGGCAACATCATGCTTTGGGACTGTTTCTCTGCAAAAGGACCAGGACGACTGATCCGTGTACATGAAAGAATGAAAGGGGACATGTATCATGAGATTTTGACTGAAAGCTTCCTTCCATCAGCAAAGCCATTGAAGATGAAACGTGGCTGGGTCTTTCAGTATGATCCCAAGCACACCACCAGGGCAACGAAGGAGTGGCTTCGTAAGAAGCATTTCAAGGTCCTGGAGTGACTGAGCCAGTCTCCAGATCTCAACCCCATAGAAAACCTTTGAAGGGAGTTGAAAGTCCGTGTTGCCCAGCAACAGCCCCAAAACATCACTGCTCTAAAGGAGATATGCATGGAGGAATGGGCCAACATACCAGCAACAGTGTGTGCCAACCTTGTGAAGATTTACAGAAAACGTTTTACCACTGTCATTGCCAACAAAGGATATATAACAAAGAATTGAGATGAACCTTTGTTATCCTGGTCCTGGCTGTCAGTCAATATACTAATAGATTACATATTTTGCTCTATATTGATGTTTTATATGCTCCTCTCAGGGCATTAGAGGAATAATCTCTTGCTAAAAAGCCCTCCTGAAGTCTGTGTATCTGTCTTTTAAACTCCTCAATAGAGGAGAAATTCATTACGTAAGGTCTATTGGGAATACCCTGTTTTAGTGGCTCGGAATTATAACTATCCCAACATAACAGGTTATTGGTGACTGTTGGTTTTTGAAATGTAATAGTGGATAAAGTATCATTGTATCTTTTCTCAATTTTTAAGTCCAGAACCAAAGAAGTTGATTTATTGATTTCAAATGTAAATTTTTAACCAATCTCATTGTTGTTCAGAGTTAACAAATCTCACAAAAGATTCTCTGTTACCTCACAAGAGGATGAATAAATTGCCAATTTAATCCCTCCAGAAATTAATCTGTGGGTCCACACCTTGTCCTTATCCCTAAACACTAAGGGCAAAAATGTATGCAAAGGGCTGCACCAGAAGTTTGGCATCTTTTCAGCCCGAAAACTGGCAATGCCCTGTTCGCTATATTTTTATTTTTTAGGAGTGACATTTTTTATTGTAATAATGTTGCTTAGTCACTGATTTTCAGAAAGAAAGTGAAATTAAATACTTGAAATATAATAACCAAAGATCTTAATTCATATCTATATCAAATTCATATTCGATACTACAGTAAAATTCAGATGTTACACTCAAAGGAGAACCTGAAATGCCTGTCATGGAGGTGAAAGAGTACTAAGTGAGAAGAATCAAAGCGTTGCTGGAAAATGATAAGCAAAAATCTATAAATT
This sequence comes from Phyllomedusa bahiana, assembly GCA_025379985.1. NCBI lineage: Eukaryota > Metazoa > Chordata > Amphibia > Anura > Hylidae > Phyllomedusa > Phyllomedusa bahiana. Next base: position 17,219 of record JAODAL010008188.1, on the reverse strand, counting down.
AGGTGTAGATCAGAGTAATATACTTTTATGGAAAGATTGATAATGAACCCTGTGCCAGCAACATTTGACTGGTGTTGGATGATTTATTATAAGTAGAACTAGTTACTTGCATTGTTGCCTTTTTGTCTTGCCTTTCTTGTCAACCATTATTCATAATCAAAGGCTATGGATTAATTGATCAATGTGAAGACAACAGCCCATTTCTGCAAGCTAAGCCATTTCTGCCTACAACTTAAAAATAGTAGGTGTCTGTTCCTTTATTTCAGTGAGGAAAGAATCATTTTAACCATATATGATGTTCCAATAATTTCAAGAAAGTTATAATGTTGTAGAGGTATAAAGTGAAGATCACTGAATATGTATTGGTAATAAAGGTTAATGATATCCATCTATCTCGGAAAGGCAATTGTTAACGATTCTATGTGAATTTTTGGAATTCTGCTGAAAATTCTGAACATCTAACCCTTGGATATGCTTTGACCCATATAAATAATTGATGAAGTCTGTCAGACTTCATTGTTTTACAGGTATGGAGTTTTTTTCTAGTCAGTGGCAGCAAATCTTTTTACTAGTAGACAGGGCTAGCATTAGTGCAGCACTGGTTGTACTGCTCTCAAGGTCACAGGCAAGCTATTGTAAATTTTTACTATAATTTACACCAATTTCTGATACAAATCATAGTAATTTGTCCGATTGCAGAAGATCACTCCCTCATCCACAACCTCCCACTTATTATAAAAGTGACTTGATTGGTACAAATTTGTTCCAAATTTAGAAAGTTGTAAATGTTTGTGCAAAATGAGTTACAGCAACATTTTCATTTTTCTCCACCACAGTAGTATAAAAAAAACTTTAATAAATTTTGCCCTTAATCTTTATGCTGAAACAAGATTATGTAATCCACCTCAAGATCTGCCAAAACAAAAGTAGGGTCCAAGACAGCAGATATGACATAAAGAGGATGAGGGGCCACTTGTCTGGAAAACATCTCTGTATGTCTCTGAAATTGAAAGCATAGGGAGGTTCAGTAAGTAGCCTATAGATATCAATAAGTTCCCTATTATAATGTTGTACAACTCAGAGGTTTAATATACCGCGGTAATGACACAGCACTGTGCATCAGATCTTATTCTATTTAATTTCATAAAATGTAATTAATCTGGTTTTGCTTTCCTGGAAATTCTGCATTCTGAGTGGTCTCCTATGACCACTTATCTGAAGTTACTTTGCCAAGATTAAAAAAACTGAATTTAGGCTGTTGATACAATGTTAATTTTAAGGCGTTAGAGATAGCTTGCCATGTGTTCCTTAAAAAAATAAATGAGAATATTATTTTGTACTCACTTGATTTAATGGCTTTTTCAGATAAGATAATGCACTTTTTTATTAAATCAGCTCCACATTCAAGCATGAAATTCAGTAAGCAATAAATGCAGTAGTGGAATGGTAATTTTTTTCAAGTTTGCTTGCGTTTCATTATTTTTTGTAATTGAAAAGATGCTAATTATTTTTTTATATGTAGGTGTTAACGACGGGATGCAAATGACTCCAAAAGAAAAAGAAAATAAAGCTGATTTGTATAATGTTTTCTCCAGCTGTTCATAAATACCGTACAAGCTGGATTAATACCACTGTAATTTCCTTAATGGTGTAATCACAAGAATGTAGCAGCGAACTATGCACAATAACCTAGCAATGGCAGCTATTTTAAATGATCTCCTTGAAATAACTTTACTACTTTTCATTTGTAATGCACCAGTTCCTGTAAACAGATAAATAGTTAAATTATAAATGCCTTAAATTGAATTCATAGTTAGCTATGTAAAGCTAGGAACAACTGTAACTAGCTATATTTAAAAGAGTAGATGCATGACTTAATAACCTGTCATCATCATAGCAGTTTTTCAGTTCTTTTAAAAAGTTCCACCCCCACCCCACCCCACCCCATTTCAAAGTAAAAAATTAATTGGTACTTTCCTCCTAGCCATTTCAGCATCACCAGATGTCCGTTATTCCTCCTCTAGCCGCTACTTGCTTATGTGACTGTTAGCCAATTGCTGACCTCAGCAGTCACTCCTTTCATGTACAGCACTAAACCACTGAGGACAGTGATTGGCTGAAGGTCACATAAGCAACTGACATGTTGTCACTGCTGTGTGACCAATAGGGGACAGCAGAGCTGTGACGGTGGCAGCGGGAAGAGTGTGCACAAGTCAGTCTTGGGTGGTAGGGAACTTTATAAAAGAACTGGGAAACCTTTTTCATTCACTCTCATGGAATCTCTAATACACTACTACTCAAAGCACTACTTTAAATTAATTTACAATAAATAAAGCAATATTATCTGAGCAAGCCTCTACTGAAATGCATATGGTACAAACCATGGCATCATGAGTATAACTATAGCAGTATCAGGAGCTTGAGGAGACCTACTCAGGTATAACAACATTGTACCATTGTGTAGATTTGTGTTGATCGAACCGTTCAATAAAAGTTATGTTCGAATCGAATTTCACAATCTTTCAGTACTCGAGCCGAACCGAACATTTTACTGTTCGTTCGAGTAAATGTTCGCATTCTACATCATGTTCGACATGATATTTTAATAGTTTTTAGGTGCATTAAATCAGCGTAAAGTGCAATCCTCTCAAAAATCTGGCATCAGGTATAACTTGCATAGTAAACATAATGTGCATAAAAAGGCGCATTGCACAAATCGCGGCATATAGCATATTATTGGTAGTGTATGTAATGTGACTATCGAAGTGCATTGCAGATGGAGGCGCATAACATATCATTACTAGTTTATGTAATGCGTCTATCGCCTATAAACTAGTAATGATATGTTATGCGCCTTCATCTGCAATGCACCTCGATAGGCGCATTACATCCACTACCAATGATATGCTATGTGTTATGGAGGCGCGCAGCGTATCATTTTTAGGCGCATTTTAATGTGTCATTCACGGCATACAAAGCGCCTACTGTTGGTGTACTGTTATGGATGGCAATTACAGCTTCTCCTCTTTTTATAAGTATAAAAATTAACCCAAACATCTCCCATTGACTTTAATGAGGTTCGACGTTTGAGTTCGATTTCGACTCGAACTTAGGACAGAACTTCTCAAAGTTCGAGGTTCTACTCAAACTCGAACTTTTTAGGGTTTGATCATCTCTAGTGTAGATAATGTTTTTTTTTTTTGCTACCTACCACTACTATGTGTGCTCTCAGATATATTGCACTATATTTATAGCTTTAATTACTGCTATCTATACTACTGCTTAAGTTTCCCATCATTAGGTGTTGGGGCCCTGTTTCATTTTGCTATGGGGCCCTATAAATGCTAGTTACAACACTGCATGGCATGTCTGCAGTAGAGAAAGGTCAAGCCCGTGTCGTGGAGCCAAGAAAGAAAGGGGAACATGAAGCAATACTTTAGCTCCCTAAAGCATCAATTCATTATTCTTAAATAGATGCTTGGGGGAATTGTTTCAAAAATTAAAACCCTTCCTTCATTCTCAGCTATGCGACATTGTGTGGAATATATTACTTGCTGTCTCTGCTGTGTTTGAGTAATGTTGATTGTATGAAAAAGTGGACTGGGCTGGCCTGTAATGGTTAGAGGGTGACATCTATGGGCTCATATGAGATGACAAGCACTGGTAGACTTAGGGATGAGCTAAAAAAATTTGAACAGATTCTCTACTTTGATGACAAAGAAATACGATGGTATGCACAAAAGAATCATCTTATGGTGGGTGAGGCATTAGTATTTCGGGCTTCTGTCACTATGAGAATATCTGCAGAGCCCTTCTGAAACATTATGCCAGTCAACATTGTTGGGGAAGGTTGCATTTATCTCCTGTGATTTATTTTTTCTACAGGTTGTTCAATCCTTCACCTTATTTGTGATGGCTCATTCATATGAACAATGTACAGCTGTGAAATTTTGTTTCCTTTTGAGAAAAAAAATGCAATGAAAAACGGTTATTATGCTACAAACAACCTACAAATCGGCCATTGGTAAAACCCAAGTTAATGAATCATTCTTATATTTCAGATGAGGTGAAATGTAAATTAATAATCAACTTCATTCTGGACATCCTTCGACCCTCCGAACTGATGAAAATGTGATGAGAACTTGCAAAGCCATTCTGGAAGATTGATATTGGACTATTGATTAACTCGTGGAGTTGACTGGGATTTCATGGAGCTCCTGTTGGCAATTCTAATGGAGGATTGGGGCATAAAATGAGTTGCAGCAAAATTTGTGTCTTGTCTGCTCACCCCTGACCAGGGGGTAATTATTATGTGCTACAGGACACAGGTGACTGGTTCTTCCTGGACAGGAACTCCAAGAAATCTCTTAATACCACAGAATGCCTGTGCCATTTGTGACCCACCTGAAAAAAGACAGTTCCTGCTTTTTTTTGGGTATCTCATCACATGTGTAGGTGTTTTCCTTCTCTGTAGTATACCACTGATAATAAAAGGGATGTTCCGGGATCTAACAATGCTTGTTGGTCCATTGGGTATGAGTAAAAATAGAAGGTAAAACTCATACTTACCTCTCAGATGGTCTCCTTCAGTTCCAGCTGCCAGTCCATTCATCCCAGAAGTAAGCAGTGAACATTCATCGTTCACATAACAGATGCAGCCAATCACAGGCCACAACGTCACATGCACATAACCTTTGTAGCCTGTAACTGGCTTCAGCTGTCATGTACATGATGATCGTTCGCTGCTTCAGCACCAATGGACGTACCGGTAGCCGGGACTGAATGGGAGCATCTGGGAGGTAAGTATGAGTCTTTTCTTCTATTTTTTCTCATGCCCCGACAGAACAATGAACATTGCTAGATCACAGAACACCCATTTAATTATCAGTGATACACTATACAGAAGGCAGACATCTACACATATGATAGAATACCCAAGAAAAAACAGAAATTGTCTTTTGTCACCAGTATTTCAAAAATACTATACATTAAGGCCTGGTTCACACGGCTTAAAGCCGACGTAATTGCGGGACGGATTTCGCCCCGCTGCACGGCAGCCGGCGTAATTGCGGGGCGAAATCCATTTCGCAGCTCGCCGGCTGCATAGACATTCATTATTTACGGCGCGTACACGCCGTAAATAATGTGCATGTCACATTCTCCCCCCTCGTGTTTTCGCCGAGCGGGGAGAAGAGACGGAATCCATAGTTCTCTATGACAGCTGTGGATTACCGTAATGACAGAGACGGATTCCAGCCGTACTGCAGTGCAAATACGGCGTGCAGTACGGCTGGAATCAGTCCCAGAATAAGCTGTGTGAACGGCCCCTAATACTAAATGTAAAAAAAAGTTACTGTATCCAAAAGTAATTTTTCATAATTTTATTATATATTATATCAATTTTACAAAGTAAAATAGCTAACTAGAGATAACTGATTGTAGCTATTACACTAATAAGATCCCATGGTCAGTGCAGTCATGCCATTTAAATGGTTAGTCCCTCATGACGTGATCACAGCTTGCTGTTTGGTTGAAAAGACAGGCGAAAGCTTAATGAAGGCCACAAGGTCTACCATGATTCTTCTCCTATTACAATGGGAATACAATATGTTGTATACTGCATGTTAAAGTCCTCTGAATTAAATGATATAGCAATAGAAAAAAAATCAAGAAGTTATTAAACATAAAATAAAAATAAAAGAATATTTATCACAAAAAAAGATATGATTTGATGTTACTTCATCCATAAAAATATGATGCTAGAAGTTATCATGTTTTTTTCCTGCATAGTGAACATTCTAAAATACATTGCCAAAATCCTGCCTCCCAGAAAAATTTAATAAAAAAAGATCAAAAAGTCATAAGTAAACCATTTACTAATTTTTTCTGCACAACAAACTCTGTAAAAATGAAACCCAACAAAAATGGCATCATTGTAGGGCTTTTTTTTCCACCGCAGAAAGAATATATTTTAGGACTTTGAGCACATTATATAGTATCTGTATTGAGACCCATGAAATAAGCTAAATTGAGACAGTCCTTTAATGGATACAAATTATTTTTTTACCCTATAAATGTACTGTATACTTACCCTGATACATACACACTATATTACAACCATAAACACAGTGTTGCATGTTGTGCCTCTGAAGATGATACAGCAACAAACTATGGTCCCTGAAAATAGCAGTACGATAGACAGTGCTCTCTATTATAATGTTGTGCTACCCACTATGCCCCCTGAATAAAATAATACTTCTCACTGTGCCTAGAATGTGCCCCACAGTGCTTCTGAACAAAATAATGCCCTCACTGTGCCCCCTAAATAAGAATGCCTAAAACAGTGCCCTGAAAAAAGGTCCAGATTGTGCCCCTGAATAAAAATCAGGCATTTTGTGCCCCATGAACATTAAAAATGCCCACAAGTCTGCCTTCTGAATAAATATGTCTTCACTGTGCCACAGTTATAAAAAGGCTACAAAAATATTCCTGCTGTTAGGATGCTAGACAGTTGGACAGTTTTAAAATGGTTTTGAAAAACTTCATCCAAAATGTATAAAGAGAATTTTTATTTCATGACTAAATATGATGTCAAGAGAATTGAATTACTTTGCTTCAACTATAAGATGTGTCCATGCTTTATTCATTCATTCATTCACTCATTCACTAGGTATAAAAAAGACCCCCCGATTAGTTTCCGCTTGGCTGCTCCTGGCTTATTTGATTGTATAGGTATAGCATCAATCTTCTATTAAAAAGTCACAAAAGCACAATGGATTTGAAAGTAGACGGTGAAGAAGAAGCAGGCAGATCAAGAATGATGAAATTAGATGAATTATAAAGTGGGTGATTGGATTCTTTTCTAAGCTGTGAAACTTTTTATCAGATGTGTTTAGACCATTAATCCATTGGGTATAATGTTTTGGCATTTTTTCTAAACATGAAATTGATTTTTAGCTGAGTGAAGAAAAAAACATATGCCCAAAGGATTACAGTTCAATTTCTCAGTAATGTAGAACAACATCTATGCATTATTCTTGAATCGACTCAATATTAGGCTGGAAGATTTTCCAGAGAAAATAATATTACTAATAGTCTCCTCTGTCCAAAGAGCTAACCATGGAACCTTAAAGGTCCACATGTATCGTTCTGTGATAAATTGGACCCGATTCTGCAATACCACAAGACAGCAATGATGAAATATAAAAACAAATTGGAGGAAATAAGAAGTCGGCTATTGCAATTTTTCTTGGGTGAAATATGTTGTATAGTTTTTCTTGATGTATTTTTCATTAATTTAATCAGTATGTACAATAATATTGTTAACCTGTATATATATTTGTCTGATAATTTATTTATACTTGCACCTGTAAATTTAGCAGGATGCATCCACTACTTCTTGAGGAATGAAAATCCCTTTGTAAAGAAGGGGTTTCTTTACTGTAAATGCATTAAACTACAGGGAGAGACTTCATAGGATCTTGTAATGGTTAACTAGTTGACGGAGTTCAAGAAGGGTCTGAATGAATTTCTTAAAAATATATGATATAACAATTAATACTGTAGGTCTTAGATTTCTGAGTCTTTAATCAACAGATTTCATCAGATTGCTATACCTGGAGTTCAGAAACATATTCTCTAATATGGGGTGATTGGCAACTGCTTTAAAAGGGTTAGTTTCATTGTACAACTAGCTTGACATTTATCTGTTTTTCACCTTAGCAACTACACGACTCACAAATTACACATATATGGCTTATGGTTGAAATGTCAGGATGAACGTTAAATTTCTTGAATTTTCTTAAGTGAACTAAATGAGACCATCTCTTAACTTTAGAATGCACATGTCCAACTGTTCAATGTTTCAGTACTTTTTGCACAATTTGCTGATCTCTAACAAGGAGCTTAATGGCAAAATTCCCAACAGGTGTTTGATCCTTGAATCGCCCAATACATTTAGGGGATCAATTGTCAGATGTCCTATATTGACAACATGACACCAAAACAGCACCTTACAAGTGATCAACAGTACCTTGCCATTGTGAGGCTTCAAGCAGGATGCTCTCAGACGGAAGTTGCCACTGAGCTTACAGTGTCACAGAGTGTCATCAGCAGTGATACAGAGAGACTGGAAAAGTCACAGAAAGGTAAGGAAGTGGACATCCTTTGGCTACATCACACACTGATGACTGCTTCATTGTAAACAATGCCCTGTGGAACCGGATGATGAAGGCACGTTTAAGAGAGGTGAGAGGCAACTGTCATGTCAGGCCATTTACATCAGGTCTGCATGCTAAACAACATAACCACACCACCAGACACAAGGATCATCATCTTGCATGGCCAGAGAACATCTATGCCTGACAAAAGACCAGTAGTCCACAGTGCTGCTCGGGGATGAAAGTCGATTCAATCTGAGCAAAAATGGTAGCTGCCAATGATGCTGGAGAGTCAAGGAGAGTGCTATGTATCAGCCAGGTCACATACCAGTCAGGTACCCTTGCGGATCTTCTAGCATGCAGACCACACTCATGTGCAGCGTGCCTGGAGTAGTGTTGCATTCATCATCCAGTTCTGCAGGGTATTGCTTACAATGAAGTAGTCATCAATGTGTGATAGAGCCAAAGGACGTCCACTTCTTTGCCTTTCTGTGACTCTTTCAGTCTCTGTATTGCTGTTACAACCTGCTGATGACACTCTGACACTTTAAGCTCAGTGGCCACTTCCATCTGAGAGCATTCTGCTTAAAGCCTCACAATGGCGAGATACTGTTGATCAATTGTAAGGTGTTGTTGGTCTCATGATATCAAAATGTGAATAGCATGATGAGGAGGACTGTTTAAATCCCAATTCAAATTGATGGTAATGCCAATAGTACTGTCAGGATGCTGATACTGTCCCTATTGCATCCCTATACATCTAACCACCACACCTACATATCTAAAATAGGGCAATCGCTCTGAAAAAGAGCGACCCTGTAACAGGAACCTTACCCTATCAAACAGAAGCCCATATTAAACCCTAAAATAATTTACACATAATGGGTATCAGTACCACAATTATCCCAACATGTTTCTACCTTACTCCGGTGTCATCAGGGGACTAAAAGAGTGCCAAGTACTGAAAAAGATGCTCTGCAAGAAAAAAGGACGTAGTGCAGATAAATCATCCAACCACATATAATCAAATGTATCAAGTGCCTATAAAACATTGCTTACCAGTAATCACCACAAGGGGCCAAAAAGAATGACGCCATAGAGCGTGTGGCTCTGGTGTCTATGGAGGGCTCGAGGAGGTCATTTGGATTAAGATCTGCTGAGAAAGGAATGTTTTTGGATATACACATTGGGCTCATTCCATCCCTTGGGTCTAAATGAACAACTTAACTTCAGTTGTTTCCTGTAGGATACTACTGGGGCTGTTTCTTATTTATGTAGATTTCAAGTATACATGCAATAAGATCTATACCATGAATCTCTGTCCCAACCTTTTAGTTTTTTGTTTAGAATATAGAATACTGGCATAAATGACCTACCCTTTCTGTTTGTTGTTTGTCTATCTACATTGGTACTCCGAAATTGTGCCGTGCCTTTAAGTAGGAACGACAACGCACACGCCTCCTGGATGCGTCATTACTAACTCCAGTTGCCAAGGAACGATATGTTTTGAACACTTCCTGTCTTGCTGCATCTCTATGTATCTATGTGACGTGTTGCCATGACACTTCCGCATCTATGACGAGATGGCGGAAGTCGTAACGGGTCACGTGATCGGAAGGTTGTTTGCGATCATGTGACCAGGTTTGTATTTAAAATGGCCTTGACGGCATTTCACATGGTTGGCGCACCATAGCCCTCCATAGACACCAGGATCACACGCTCTATGGCGTCTTTTTTTTTTTTTTTGGGCCCCTTGTGGTGATTACTGGTAAGCAATGTTTTATAGGTACTTGATACATTTGATTATTTTGGGGTTTGGGTGATTTATTGCATACGTCCTTTTTTCTTGCGAGCTTTTTTTTTCTACTTGGCACTCTTTTAGCCCCCCTGATGACACCGGAGAAGAAAAACTGTTGGGATATTGTGGTACTGATCCCCATTAGTGTAAATTATTTTAGGGTTTAAATATGGGCTTCTGTTTGATAGGGTAAGGTTCCCTTGTTTAGGGCCTCTTTTCAGACGATTGCCCTATTTTTAGTTTGGAGATTGGGGGTTTTGATGTATAGGGATGAAATAGGGATAGTATCAGCATCCGACATTACATGGCATTACTACGAGTTTTTTTTTTCATTTTGGTTTGTTTGGGCATTATTTTTTTTTTATTTTAACTTGTTTATAAAAAATGTTATGTTTTTAAATATCATTTCCCAGATTTTTTGGTTTATTAAATTTTGGTTCTACAGTGTGGGAGTTTCTGAAACTGGAATTAATTAGCTGTCAGCAAACACCCAAATTTAAAATTGATCCAAAAAATTTTTTGGGACATTCAGGGACAAACCCCTTTTGTGAATTTGCCATTAAAACTTTGTTAGATCACAAGTTTGAAAAAAGAAATAAACTTGAACATTTTTGACGGGGTGCATTCTAAAGTTAGGAGAGGGGTTTTTTATTTAGTGGTTTTAAAAAAAAAAAGTTGAAGAATTTTATTTTTCATCCTAAATTTAAACCCAAAAAAGCCAAAAATACCTTTTTTTTTAGGCTGCACGCGGCCCTGGTCCATGGGATGGCAGAGTCTGTCTTTTGGTTATATTTTGTCTTGGGATGTTTCTTGCAGTGTCTGCACACAGTCTTATTTGGTTCTGTCTGTGTGTTTATTGATTTCTGCCACACTCATCTGTTCTCTGCTGACCTTTCTGGGCAGCAGATGGTTAAGCGCTTTGGGGGACACTCCTTCACCCTCAGTTTCCTTTCCGCCCCAGGCTTGTAAACTGAGTGTGGCCGGGAGTCAGGGGGCTGGTCCAATCGAATCCTGGGCTGGGACTCTGACATCTCATAAGAACACCATTTGCCCTTCAACCTGTGCTTGCTATATGTTCTGTTTGGATTTGGCTGGTGGTTCCCCAAAATTGCTGTTTTTTTTCTGACCTTGATTTTTTTCAACACTCGGCTTTCCTTCTGATTTGGTACTGCATTTGCCTGCTCAGTTTCTAACCCTTTTCTGATTGACACTTTTTCTGTGTTTGTTTTTCTTGTGTTGTCTCTGTGTTCAAGCAGGAAACATAACCCAGTTGTCTCCAAACACTTAGGATCGGACCGACAAGTAGGGAGGCACAGCTGGGTTGGATTAGTGCTAGGGCTCACTGTCTTGTCTCCCCTGCCTATCCTTCCAGATCGTATGTTCCTTATATATCCTTAACTTTTTGTGAGTAATGTATGTTACAACTATATTACTATGTAAAAAATATATTTTTTACAGTTTTAGCTACTACAGTTATTTGAGGAGCAAAAGTATTCAGTACCCATTCTCAAGATATAAAATACTAACTGCATAATTACACTTTTAATGCTGCTCATTTCATATTGACATTAAAAGTTGAGTAACTTTGCAGATACTTTGCTTTACTGATCTTTTTAATTTTTTTAAAATTTTTTAATTTTTTAGCAAGACCATAATGTTTTTTGCTTCAAAACCCTAAGTAAAGATTTTTTAATGTAGTAGCATATAAATATATAAAAAATAAATTACATTGTGATAAATATTTTTACAGTCTAAAAAAATTAAAAGCCCTTTTTATGACGTAATATTGGGAATAATTTTATTGGGTTTTGTGCTGAAAATATATCGTATTGGCCCCACACCTATAATACCCAATTTGGGGACGGATTTAATTGCCCATTTCTTTTTTTTAATGGTAGCTCCCTTTCCTTAAAAGGAGTACATTACCCTTGTCCTACGTGTGACTTAGAGCACAGGATACCTTTGTTTACCATTAATAAAAATTTTCCATGATTTTACCCTTGATTTGCAGTAGAAGAAATCACCTGAAAGGCTCCTAAAGGACAGCTTCATACTTTGCCTGCATTTAGAGGTGTAGTTAGAAATCATAAGGCTCCATAGCAAAAGGAAATGGGCCCCACCACTTAACAGGAAATTGGAAAAGTAGCAATAAGTAAATGCATGGATAATAGTGCCAGTCAAAATATCAAAGAACCATAATAATGTTAGATAGCAGAAATCCACCAGCTTGTAATCTTCTACAAAAAGGTACAATGTTATTGTGTGGGCCCCCTCAACTCATGGGCCCCATAGCAGTTATTATAGTTACAGCCCTGTCTGTATTAGATTTTTTTTTTTCATAAGAAGCCGATAGCAATTCAGCATAGCATCAATTTCATTTTATGTAATTGGATAAGATATACTACTTTTTCTGTACCTAAAATTATATTTCAAGGATATTTCTCAGTTCAAATAGGCAAGAGTTTCTTGCAAACTTATGCAAATGAGAACTACTATTTTGGAATGATGGATTTCTTTATGAGTTTGTGCATCTGAGTTTTCACAAATAGATATATTTTTCTGCATCACACATATATAAGAATATTTTTATAGTGTTTTGGAAATGTTCCTAGAAAAGTACTCTGCTTTCAGTTAGCAGATCCAGCTGGAAATAAGCATAATAAACTTAAAATTGCAATAAAATGCATTTAAAAAAACTGGATAAAAAATGCTTGCACTTTATGAAAATGCCCATACATTTTGTTTGTTTGTGAGAACTGGTGCAAAATATCATTGCTTAACATATGCTTCCTACATGCAGTTTTTCTAATGCACGTTTCTAGATATAGCAAAGCACCCTTAACTCTTTTACTGACAGTGGTTTTTGGACAATTTTCATTGGTGGGATAATTTTGACACTATTATATATTCAAAATATAAAATAATCATAATAAAGCCCCATATCCATATTTTCTGAAATGGGACCCCAGGTACACTATCAAAATAACACTTATCACTTTATACTCACAGGTGTCTGCTTGCAATTTGCATCATAGTCTAATTTTCCATAAAATATGCATAAAATGAATATTCATGCCTAGAAATAACCCAAGCAGAGATTTATACTATCACCTCTTAAAAATAAAAGTTCAACATATGCACAGTCTACATGTCAACAACATGTACATATCTATTTGTATGTATTACGTCTATATAGAAAACAAAAGTGGAATATAATTGAGAGTGAACATGTAAAAATCTTCATTAAATCACCAAAACTGGAGGGGGGGGGGGGCTTTAAATTTAAAAAAAAGATAGATATAGAAAAGAGATATCAGTGTTTGCAACACAGGTACAAAGAAGGAACTCTAAAAGCACCCAAATACTGCTTTTAATGGAACTAGCTGGAAATAATCATTTATGGAGATGGAGAAAATATTTTTGCAGATTGTCAAAGTCTTCCATCTCTCAAAATAGTTACAAACATTATCACTAAGATTGAGGATGCAGTAACCGTTATCCCTAAGAGAAAGATAGGGTGTATCCGCAGACTTTATCCTGAAGATAAGGCACAGACAGGAAAGTAGTCGCCAGACACCTAAGCGCAGTGACACTGCTAGCAAGTGTTCATCAGTGCAGGCACAGGACTAGGCCACTCCCAGCTCATCCCGTCGCACATAGTATTGTGGGGTGCCCATACACATATGTTAAACATTTATCTACCAATAAAGAATATTAACCATGGCCTAGGAAGAACTGACATATAAGAGGTACTGGAATAGAATATATATTAAAGGGTTTTCTCGCTACAATAATTAGCTTTAAATGTTTAGGATAAGGTAAATAAAGACCAGATTCCAATTTTGCTTGGTTTCAGAGATAAAACAGTTTTTATCTCCTGCTTGTTCACACAAGCTTCTCCAAGTTACTGACTATATCTCTCTGGTCTTATTGTTCCAGCATTCCTGTACAACCATGGGGATGTCATTGCCTGCTGTGTCTTATCAGTAAAACAAGAGCTTGGTTATCTATGTGACTAACAAATTTTAACCCTTTCAAGTCTCAAAGTTTTCTGTTTTACTGTCTACGCTCTTCTGTTAGCAATGTCTCTGTAACTGGATCCGCTAGGAATAGCAGAGCTGATATGTCTATCACTACTGTACACCCACCTACAGCCTGACCAGGAAGTGTGAGTCCGAAGCTGCCTGTTGCTCTGTGACGAGAACACCCTTTTAAGCCCATTGATCATTGCTGGGAGGACTATGTAGCTAGGAACAAGGATAAAGATACAGTATAACATATTGGCTGCATAATAAATTACTGTTTTATGAAGTATTAGCACTTTTATTAGATAATAAATGATCCAGCCAGGTGTAATAGCTGAATTAGTGTTCTGGATCATGAAATGTTCATAATTATATGTGTTATATTTTGAATATCTCTCTTGAAGTCTTATGTTCGTTATAGCTTGAAGGGATTTTGTCAGTTGGATATGTCATTAATGTCAGATTATTGTTCCTTCTCTGGGAACAACACCCAATTCAAGAATGGGCACCAAAAATTTCCTTTTTAAAATGGAAAAGTGGCCTCATTTGCGGGGTTTCTCCATTCATTTCAGGGGCAGTTTGAGTCGTACGGCTTCTCGGATCCTTTTGAAAAAATGAGTAGACGCACAATAGTCCACTTCATCTATAATGGAGAGTTTCAGAGGCCAGCACTATCCCAGAAGTGGGACTTACACTTGTCTGACATTGACGACATAGTGTATTGATATGCCATCAGTGTTTGAGATGACAAAAACCCTTTATTTAATGTTAATATGTACGAAAAAAGAGTATGGGCAGAAACATTTTAAATACCTTTAAGTCAAAAAAAAAAGAAAGTTTTGTAGAATGATCCCGTTTTTGAAAATCAAAAAATTCTATTTGCTAGCTTATGTACCCAGATACCCCATATCACAAAAAGTTAAACAAATGAATTACTGGAGCCCAAAACAGAACAGACATTATGCTTGGAGTGTCCATCTTAAAGAAAGGCTTCTTAAATTGTATTTGATAGAAAAGGGCGAATTTCCAAAAAATTCTTTCGGTGACTTCGCCGAATTTTCGCCAAAATTATTTGGGTTCCGAATTGTTCGGGTAAAAATTGCATTAAAAAGCAGCTTTTCCGGCTGCATAACCTCAGGGGGTGCTTTAAACGTTTTTCCCATGTTAAAATATCGAGGGGCTTGGTTTGGTCTTATACAATGTTGTGTTTTAGTAAACCCACATGACTGCCGCCCCTTTTAAATGTTCACTAAAAATTCCCTGGGCACTTAAGAGGGCAAAACTCCAAAAAACCAAGCGGGAATGTAACCCGTAAAGTCATGGCAGCGAAATCTGGAAAAAAACAAGCTGAGAGCTAGTTGGGAAAAATAATGACAGGTGGGAGGTGGGGGCAGCCACAGCACATAGGTCAGAGAGTGGCACAATACATTTGGAGGGGCAAAAATGGGTGCCAAAAGAGGGCACAAAGACAAAGATGGAGGTGGCCAAAGGAGTAGGGCCCAAAAATTGGCACAAGACACAGTGGGAGTTGACGGCATCAAAAGCAGCACAGCATAGTCGAAAGTGGCACAATGACATTCTGGAGGTGGGAAAAACTGGAGTAGGCCAAAGTGGCAAATGACACGTGTGGAGGAAAGGTCACAGCATGAAGGGGGCAGACAGTGGCACAAGATATTTGGAGGGGGCAAAAATGGAGTAGGCCACAGATGGCAAATGACACAGTGTGGTGTCCCCCGGGACCACAGCAAATGTAGCCTGAAAAACATGGGAGCAAAAGCTAGAAAAAAACAACTGAAGCTCATTGGCAACCTCAGTGACAGAGGTGGATGTGGGGCCAGCCACAAAGCAGAGGACAGACAGTGGCACAATGACATTCTGGAGGTGGGAAAAAAAGGAGAGGCCAAAGAGGGCACAATGACAGAGTGTGGAGGTTTGGCAGCAGCCACAGGGAGCAGCTGGGTCAGACAGGGGGGGACAAAACATTCCGGGGGGGGCAAAACGGAGAGGCCACAAAGTGGGACAATGACACAGTGTAGAGGGCACAGAGCGCCACAGCAGCAGCATGAGGGAACATTTGGGACAAGACTTCTGGAGGTGGCAAAACAGTAGTGGGGACAGATGGCACAAGACAGAAAGGGGTGACGGGAGCACAGCGGGTCAGACAGTGGCACAATGAACAATGGGGGGCACGGGGAGAGCCACAGCACAGCATGAGGGCAAGGTGGCCAATGACAGATGTGGGGGGTGGCAAACCAGTCCCTGGGAAAGATGGTGGAGGAAAATGGAGAAACTGGCGCAAAGTGGCTCAAGTGGATGGCAGCATCAAAATATGGGGGAGGCAGGTAGTTTTAACCCAGACTCATTTTTCACGTTTGGGTGAGGGTGATGCTGATGTATCTAGCCTAAGCATTGGTGTGTGGAAATCCTGGCCGATCAGTGACACTTGACAAAGGTCAGTCGTTTCCCCCAAATTTCCCTGGACAACAGATTCCCTTGGGGTAACGATGGGCCCCCCCCGCATTAACACCGCTCTGTGCCCACACTACGGCCGGAAGGCGCTTCTCCACTGCAAACTGGGAAGTTCGGCCCACACAAGTTTGGCTGCCCAATAGTCCCGTGACCTTTTAACTTGGGGGGCAAGTGCATCTGGACCGAGAGATAGGCAAAGAGAAACAACTCCCTTCTGCAAAGGGGGGTGGGCCTTGACTGGCGCAATGGCATGCGTGCCAGGCTGTGCTGCCCGTTGCTGCGGCAGCTGGATGGGGCCACCACACTGTGCCCCGTTTCTCCCAGGTACCGGATGGGACGCTGCATGGTTTTACGCAGGGCCATGGTGGCAACTTTGCTCCCTGGCCACGCTTTACTTTTTTGCCCACAGATTTTACATATACCCCTATTGGTCCTCCCCGGGTTTTAGCAAAGAACGCCACACTGCCGAGTAGCTGTTTTTACCGCCAACGCTCCGCACTGAGTTCTACTACCGCCGCTGCCTTGCTGACCCGGCCGCTACTTTCTTGACCTGCAAGCGGGGTTTTCCTAACCCCGTGGCCGCTTGGGTCCGACCTACACTGCTGTCCCCCCCGAGTCACGGCCACACAACCCATGCTTTTTGATCCCTTTATTTCAATTTTTTGGGGACTGAAATTTACCAAAAAAACAATTTGGCATTATAATTACTTTCTATGGGGTTTTACTACAAGATAAATTGTTATAATTTAATAATCAGATTTTTTAAAA